>RJVU01028973.1:3175199-3197306 GCA_003731715.1 Anabarilius grahami
TAGCACTATTATAACATAAAGCAATGTTTATTTTATTCTCATCTCACATCTTTTTTGCAATGGGCCATTTTCTATATAATGTAACCTTGCTTTCTGGAATACCCTGGTCTTCATATTAAAATTAGACCTTATTTCTCCAGTCCGTGGTTACGTTCTGCACATAATTTGTGGTTTAATGTTGTTGAGTTAATGTAGCGGCTGGGACTTACGCCATCTGGGAAGTGAATGAGCCTTGTGTTGCTATAGGAATCAGGTTTTTGTTTGCTGTTTTGTAGCCGTGTGAATGGTCGAGATGAATGGCCTGCTTTGTAGCTCCTAGTTAGACTGGTGTTTGGTGTATGTGACGACACCCTTCAGAGGTATTCCCCCCCTTGAGTCAACAGACATGTTCTTTTTATAGTGCCGAGAGGCAAGAAATATCAGATATGATAATAAATATGGACCAGCAGTGATGTGGGGAAATGCTCCTCTTTCCTTCCAGGAAGGAAATGTTGTTGTGATAAGTGTCAGTAGTTAGTTCTGTAACAATGAGGTTGAGTAACTTCAGTTACGTCAGTTGGTTCTTGTGTTCAGATTGACACGGTCACATGAGAATTCTGTCATGGCTAAATTATTTGTGTCATTATTATGCATTGTAAATAAAACAAAGACTATTGGAGTATGTTTTTACAGGAAAATACTATTTCAGTCTTTCTTCTTCAAAACTTCAATGCTACTTGCTGTAATTATTGGTGAAACTTACTAGCAATTTCTGAATAAAATTTTTCTTATTGTTGAATAAAAATCTGAATAAAAATTGTTTCTTATTGTTGGCCAATCGACACCATTTTTTTAGTGTTCCATCTAAAGAAACGACATTGTTTTTCTCCACACTTTGTATTTTAACAGTTCTTTTCTCATTCTCTCTCCTCTAGATATTATGATCAACTCTGTGCAATCGAACCCAAATTTCCTTTTCCAGAGGTATCATTTATGAATTCACAATCAGACTTTTTTTTTTAAAATAAATGACAAATGTATTATATTATTGAGTAATTTGAAAACTAATGTTTTTTTTTTTCAGTTATGTCTGACATTCACATGGAAAGATGCTTTTGATAAAGGATCACTTTTTGGAGGCTCAGTCAAGCTTGGTGAGTTGATAGATGATTTCCAAATAAATGCATGCCAGGTGAAAAGAATTTGTTTGTGCTGTATATTGTTAGATACTTGTACTTTCGATTACATGGCAAAAATGCATTATGGGTAAATTCTTTTTAAGGAATTTGAGCTGTTGGCAGATTCAGATATCACTTGAAAGAAATTGTATATAGTGTTTAAACGATTGTGTAAGTGGTTTTGGAGTATGCATCAATAAATATCATATCTCTGTCATCCATATTCAAGGAAAATGTGGACCCATTAGAAATAGTGGCAGGCACCTAATCCAGTAAAAAGAAAAGCTTGGGATCCCTTAATAAAATAATTGATCTTTGCACATAAATAATATCTCCACTACTAACTTTACTTACTCTTACTACACATGACCCATTCCACACTTTATTTACTATTGCATATTTTCTTACTACATGTTACCTCTCATTTTTTAAATGTGCACCTTTTTTCAATATAGTGGGTAGAGTTGTCAAAAGTACCAATCGTTACTGAAATTTAAAAAATGTGACCCTTTGAGCGCTGTTGAGCGGATTCGTAAACACCTCTGATTGGCCATTGTGTTCACGTGCTCATCAGATATGTCTGTGATTGTCTACTTTACAATGATCAACGCACGGGAGAATTTGAATTTGAAAGCGGGAGCTGGAGTGTTTGAAAGCAGGTGTCTATCAGTGGACTGGTCCAAGATAGATGCCTGCTTTCAAACGGTCCTGTGTGTATCTGTGTAAACGCTCGGTGATAAGCATCATTGATGACAATTTACAACATTTTTGAAGCATTGATCATTGTAGCCAATCACAGACATATCCGATGAGCATGTGAACACAGTGGCCAACCAGAGGTGTTTACGAATCCGCTCAACAGCACTCGAAGCGTCACATTTTTAAAATTTCAGTACCGAAGTCGGTACTTTTGACAACTCTAATAGAGGGTCCCAGTTTTATTTACGTTGTTGGTAATTGTTTTATGTGTTTTGCATGTAACATGTTTACAAATAATGACAAATGCCTTGTATATCCTTGTTAAATTAATGATCACAGTGTTACTTGTTATTCACTTGATAAAGCACTAATACTGTTATTAGTGAAATGCTTAGGCGAGGCAAGTTTATTAATATAGCAGAATTACACACATATTTGCTTATGCAACCTAAAAGTCAATTAACTTAAAAAGCTTAAAGAGGCCATATTATGCCCTTTTACAAAGTCTTGATTGTTTTTGCACTCTACTAGAATAGGTTTTCATGCTTAAATGTTCAAAAAACACCTTATTTTTCAGATATTTGTCATTGTTGCAGCTCCTCTCTTCCCAGTCTGTCAGTAACGCTGTTTAGTTCCTGTCTCTATGAAGCCCCTCCTTCTGAATAGCACAATGCGCTCTGATTGGCTGGAGCAGTGTGTTGTGATTGGTCAACAGCTTTGAGCATGTTTTGGAAATCTCACGCCGCTTAGCATAACCACAAGTTTCAACACACTACTAACTAACTCAACCAGGCCCCACCTCTTTATTTGCATATGCCTTGAGCGGGAATTATTTAAATGAGGAATATTGTGTGGTGTTCGTTCCCGGAAGAAAATTCAAGACTACAATGGAGGGAGTTCAAAAACAGTGACACTGATATAGAGAATAACTCCTGCTGGAGGGACTTTGCAGACCTTTGTCATGCTCAAATAGCAACATTACACACTAAAGAAAGATGAACATGTAAAAAAGCAGAATAGGTCGTCTTTAATAAAAAGGAATGAAATCTAGGTTTGCATAAAAGAACATAACAGCTTAATCCTTTGTGTGGTTTATCCTGTGTGTGTGTTTCAGCATTGGCAAGTGTGGGCTATGAGAAGACGTGCGTGTTGTTTAATGTGGGTGCGCTGGCCAGTCAGATCGCTTCTGAGCAGAATCTCGACAATGACGAGGGACTGAAGACTGCCGCCAAGTTCTACCAGGTTTGAGTTTAACCTTAAATCCTCCAACAACACAGACATTCGTGAGAGAGGGAAAATTTTTTTGAGCATTTTGGGTCTCTTTCCAGTTGGCAAGCGGTGCATTTGCGCATATAAAGGATACGGTGCTGTCTGCACTGAATCGAGAGCCCACCATGGACATTTCCCCCGAGACAGTGGGCACGCTCAGTCAGATCATGCTCAGCCAGGCACAGGAGGTCTTCGTTCTCAAGGCCACTGCTGGTACATCTGTGTTTATGTTTGTGCATTTTTTTGCTTGTAGTTGACACAATATTAATTGTCCATGGTTTCGTCTCACAGATAAGATGAAGGATGCCATCGTTGCTAAACTTGCCAACCAAGCGGCAGATTACTACGGTGACGCTTTTAAGCAATGTCAATACAAAGAGAATCTGCCCAAGGTATGTGCAGCTGCCATTACACATGACAGACACGTAAGTGGTTGAAGTGGTCCACTAGGGGACACTAGAGACAGTTAGTCAAAAATCCACACAAACTGCATGCAGCAATCACTGTCTGTAAGGATGCTCCGATCAGGATCACTAAAAGCAGTATCGTATGATACCGATCACTGAAATAAATAATACTACATTAGAAATAGAAGACTTCAAATAGACCCACGGGGTTATTTAACTATTTTTAACAACAATAAGGTATGTTAAGTATAAAAATTAAAAATGAGAAAGTATAATGAATTGACAACTATTTATTGGCAAGCAACATGTAACAACATATTACATTTCTTCTCTTAGAGGAGATTAAGAACAGCTTGGAGCTTAACAAATATAGCTTTTCTGTGAAATAATAATAATTTAAAAAAAGTCTTTATTAAAGGCACAATATGTAATTTTAACCACTAGAGGTCGCTTATTTAAAACGAAGGCATAGCTTGATGATGCCTTGATTTCACTGAATCATGGGAGGTGTTGTCTTCACGTCTACAGCCAGTGGAAAAGAATCCAACGAGACATGGGCAGAAATCAAATTAATGAATGCGCTAATGCATGTTGTTGGAGCAATTGCTAATGAGAGACAAGCGCGACACACGGCTCGAGAGCAGTGGAGCTTTTATTATGCCGCTGACGACAGTTTCCGCTTCTTCCAGTCATGTGTATGTGGGGTAACGCAGCGCTGTTTATCATATTAAAAACGTTTGTGTGTTGAAAGTTGTTATAGTTCGCTCAGTGACTACTATGAGACACTCTTGCACTCTGCAGTAAGCTAGATCGATATTAAGCATGGCAAAACATGGTGCTCACGGTAAATCAAGAAAACGAGATTTAAATAACAAGACTTACTGTGTTGAGCTATATTACATGATTAGTTTTCTGTCGATGAATGTATCCAAACAGTTGCTCACCTGTCTAATAAAACACATAATATATTAAAGAGTCTTCCATGGTTTATACAAAATAAAACACGAAATCGAGGGTAACACGAGTATGATGTCATTGATCCACGGACATGGTCCGTGTCCTGGTTAAAATTGCTTATTTCTCCGGATCTAAACATTCTTGGAATCATTTGGGATAATGTAAGTACACAAGTCAACAAAATATATAACACTGTTCTAGTGGTTTTTTAGATATTTTAATCCAAACATTTTACATATTGTGCTTTTTAATAGGTAGTAGGCTAATCAAATGCAAAACAACACTGCATAGTCTTTACTGTATAAATAAAATATAGTTTAATCCTACTAAATCTACTAAAGAGCAGTGAGTAATTTTCTTTGTCTTTTGTTGTTTGATTAATGTTATTGACAGACGGCATCAAGTATATTTGGCTGCTGTCACTTTAAGACAGAATGCACGGATCCAATATACTGTTACACATGCGATTGAAGACATAAACGACTGTGTTTAAGCGAATACTCGCCAAATCTGGCATTTTTACATATTTCTGTGTATATCTAACAGTTAAGGCTTGAACTCAAAGTTCAGAAAGTACATTTTTCGCAGCTTAATGCAGTTTTCATAACTTTTTTTTATTATTGAGCACGGCCTGCAGTTTAGCAACAGACTAGACTGGTGAATGTAAAGCAATTTTGCGCCATCTGATCGTCTGTTCTGATCGGCCTTTGTAGAGACCACTGATCAAATTATATAAAAGGATTATCGGCTGATACCGATCAGCGCCCGATCAGTCGGAGCACCCTTAACTGCCTGTATGCGTGCGTCTATAGATTTGAGTTATGACTGCTAGTCACCCCCACATACACAAACACACACACACACACACTCCCAAAGCCTCCAGTCTTTGTTTCTTCTCCTACTGATCTGTGAGTGAACGCTGCATGAGCGTTGTGTGAGGATTTGGTTGGGGTTCGCTGAAGGATGCGTGCTGATTTGCTGTTCTGTTTTCTCTTCCTGCACCCTGTGCTGTGTGTCTGTGCTCGTTTGTGGTTGCCCGTGGTGTTGGTTCGTGGTTGCCGTGGCGTTTGTGATTGCTGTGGTTGCCTTTCCCTGGTCAGTATTTTTATTTCCAGGAAGTGCTTCCTGTCCTCGCCGCCAAGCACTGTATGATGCAGGCCACCGCGGAGATGCACCAGTCAGCCTTGGCCAATCAGAAGAAAAAATTTGGAGAGGAGATTGCTCGGCTGCAGGTGTGTTGGTCTGTGTGTGACAGACTGTTTATTTTTGGCTGCCCGGTTGCTTGATTTATTAATTCAGTTTTGAACTTCATTAATTGGACGCTGACATTAAGCTTTCTCATGCGTGTTTTGCAGCACGCCACAGAGCTGGTGAAAACGGCAGCTTCCCGATATGATGAGTATGTTAACGTAAAGGATCTGTCAGATAAGATCAGTCGTGCGCTCGCTGCTGCAAAGAAGGACAACGACTTCATTTACCATGACCGTGTGCCGGAGGTCAAAGACCTGGAGCACATTGGCAAAGCATCTCTGGTCAAAGCAACTGCAGTGCAGACACCACTCAGCCAGAAGTTCACAGGTCAGAATGATGCACACATGACATTCAGTTGACTTTCAGTTCTTAAATTTTTTGGGGTGGTTATTTCCCCCTTTCTTATGTTGAAAAATCCAATGAAATAATGCAAATAATCACAATTTTTTTGTTTAGATCTGTTTGAGAAGATGGTGCCGATGGCAGTGCAGCAGTCAGTGAGTGCAGCCAATTCCAGGAAGTCTGACACAGTCAACAGACTGATTGGCAGCATGAGAGAAGCAACAAATCTCTGCAATGGGTCAGTGTTTGTGCATATATTTGCTCTGACATGAGTGCATTTAAACTCCATTAAAACTCTATTAACATGTACATTGAGAACTATTCAGTATGGATGCACCGATATGAACATTTTGGCCGGTACGGACAACCGATAATTCATTATATTTGAAAGCCGATAACCGATACATTGGCCGATAAATCTAAATCAGAATTTTTATTTGACTTTTGAGAGCCTGATTACAAAAACAAAACTTTCACCATTAAAATCCATGTCCCAAGCATACAATTATAATGTTCTCATTATAATATTATGTAGCCTTAATGACAGACCTGCACTGTATGTTGCACTTAATTGTATTTTCCTTATTGAAGTGATTTCAATCATATGTCAAGCAATTCAAAACCATAATGGAAGACAGTGCACCTCTGAAGGGTCTCAGCTGAAGGAAATAATCCATTATTTATCGGCTTTAATATATCTGCCAAATTGTCTTATCAGGCCGATAACAATTACATTATAAATGAACATGTATCTACCAATATTCCATAAAAACAACAGTGTAAATGTGGCCTGAGGGAAAAAAAAAACTAAAAATAGTCAAGGTTGGGTTCTCTATATCCTCATGCTAAAATCGGCTGTAAATCCACATGTTGAAGCTGATATTTTAAAGGTCCTGCATCTTTTAACCTTTTCAACCCAGATGAGTTTGCATTCCTGACTCTTAATCCTCTGTATTTAAAGCCCTACTCACTAATGAAATAATGCACATAACTCCTTTCATTAAACCTGAATATGCTGTCTATTTATATACACATTTTAGACAGTGTTTTGGGTGGATAAATAAGGGTTTTAGAGGTGATTGATTGGTTGTTTCTGATCGTTTAGGGTGTTGGCGTCTTTGAACCTGCCGGCCGCACTAGAAGATCTGTCGGGAGACGCCGTCCCTCAGTCCATCCTGGAGAAGAGCCGTGCTGTTGTTCAGCAGGGTGGCCTGCAGAGCATCGAACAGCTGATTAGAGATCTCCCTGAACTACTGCAGAGGAACCGAGAGATCCTGGATGAGGTGATGCACACATTCACCATTTGTTTCATTCCCTTTTATATACGGAAAGATCCAAGACCACTAGTGGAAATGCTTCTGTTTCTGTATTTTTTTTTTCTTTTTGAATGTACGTTATTTAATACCTATTAACATTATCAGTATAACAATTTGAGTGAAAAGTACCAAAAAGAATCTTCACATGATCTTCACAAAGGAGTTCACATGATCAGTGTCACAAATTTGTGTACATTTGTATAGTGACCTGCAAATATCACAGAACCATAAATATTTCTTTCTTTTTATCGTCCTGATTTTTCAAAATCCTAAAATGGTTTATTTCCAGGTTTAAATTGGGGGAAAAACTCTTGAACCCACTGAATGTGTATGACACCATCTAACTGTATGTACTTGCACTTCATGCCAATTTGTATCATGAACAAAAATATTGTGTGTTGGTGTTACAGTCCTTGAAGATATTAGATGATGAGGAAACGACAGACAATGAACTCAGAACCAAATTCAATCAGCGCTGGAACAGAACTCCCTCTGGAGATCTGTATAAATCACTCAGAGCAGGTACACCCCCTTTTATGCATTTAGCAGATGCTTTTACCAAATGAGTCTTACAGTGCATTCTAGGTAAACACATTATCAGTTTGTGTGTTTCCTGCTCATGAACTTGGTGTTCCTAGTGTCATGGTCTACCAGTAGAGCTATAGGAACCCAACTTGACGATCACTTGCTCATGAGGATTTACTCTCTCTATCTCTTTTTATCTCATGTAGAGGGAAATAATTTTCGCAATATACTGGACAAGGCCGTGCAGGCTGATCAGGTGGTGAAAGAGCGTTACACTGCACATTGTGAGATGATTGCTTTGCTCTGCAAGCCAGAGAATGAGCTCAGTGCTGCCATACCGTCTGCCAACCCTGCCAAGACTCTGCAGGGCAGTGAGGTGAGCTCAGTTCTGTTGTCATTAACGAAAACTATAAAAAAAAAAAAAAAGTGTTAATTGAAAAAATGGTGAAATAAAATAAAACTATAAATAGTTGATGAAAGCTTTGAAAATTAGAAATGTTTAGTTAAGGTACTAAACTACTATACTATAAGTTTAAAAACTAATAAAAATAACAAACATAACAAAATGACTAAAATGTATATACATATACAGACACTCACACATATCTCTCCCAGTATTATAGTTATTAATATTTTGAATTAGCTCTTATTTTTTATAATTTCAGTATTCATTTTAATTATATAGTGCTTAACAAATATATTAGACCACCTGTCATAATAAAGAGAAAACACAAATATTTTAGGAATATTTGTCAAAAACTTCTAAAAAATCTATTGTCATTTATTACATTTATTGGCCTTGATAACAGCTTGCATTTTGGCTTTGTTTTTATGTACTTTTCTAAAGTCTCTGTTGTTTTTGACTTTCAAATAATTTCTAGTTGTTCCCAAAGGCTTGCTTTAGATGAAACTTTTGTGCGATCTATCTTTGAATCAATTAAATCACAACAATAATTATATTTTATCATTAGAAACACTACTGGGAGTAAAGAGTTTACACATACTGTGGATTAAAGTGGATTAACCATTACAGAAACATAAAAAATGATTTTGGTAATCATCAATACTGTTAGTTTAGGGCACAAACCCTACATTGGGTGGTGGTCTAATAAATTTGTTCAGAATAGCAGAGTTCACACCACAACTATAGCGATAACGGCACAGAGAAACTTGGAGAACGGTTGAAATCACTTTCAGGTCGAATTTTTTTCCAGCCGATGAGCGATTTAAAAACATTGAGAGCCAATCAGAATCCATCCTGCTTCAAAGAGATTAAGCATTTGAAGTGGCAGATGACAAAACTGCAGCGCACACTTAGAATAAACAGAACGATATCGTCCGCTGGTGTGGACACTAATATAGTTAGCCTTCCTGGTGTGAACGGGCTTTAACCCTGACCAAACCCCAATGCTATCCTTCTGTGCAGGTGGTAAACGTGCTAAGAGCTCAACTGGCACAGCTGGACGAGGTGAAGAGGGAACGGGAAGTTCTGGAGGGAGAGGTTAAGGCGGTGACCTTTGACTTGACCGCAAAGTTCCTTACCGCACTAGCTCAAGATGGCGCCATTAACGAGGAGGCCCTGACCACCAGTGAGCTGGACACACGCTACGGCTCTCACACACATCGTGTCCAGCAGAATTTACGCAGACAGGAGGAACTGCTGTCACAGATACAGGTGCACACATACACTCACGCGTGAGCAATATTTCGGCCAATATTTCAGCAAGACCTCCAAAACAAAGCATAATGGGGGCAATTTAAATTGAAATTTAATGTAGCAGTTGCTGCTGCAACTGTGGTGAGTTCTTTTTCATTTTATTTTAAAATTGCTTTCCTTTTCGTGTCAGGTGTCTCACCAGGAGTTTTCAGCATTGAAGCAGTCCAACTCTGAGGCTAATAGCAGAGAGGATGTGTTAAAGAAGCTCGCCGCAGCCCATGATAGCTACATAGAGATCAGCTCCAATATCAAAGAGGGCACTAAAGTAACTATCACATGCACTAATATTAGTTCCGTACACATGCACAATCTGTACAATGTCACTCAGCTGTCTCTCTCTTCCTTTAGTTCTACAACGATCTGACAGAAATCCTGCTGAAGTTTCAGAATAAGTGTAGCGACATCGTCTTCGCTCGCAAAACTGAGAGGGATGAACTGCTTAAGTATGTCACACTAACAAATCATCAAGGCCTTTTTTTCTTACTGAAGGACTGTGATTGGCTTATACTCTGTGTTTGATTGACAGGGATCTGCAGCAGAGCATTGCTCGTGAGCCGAGCGCTCCTTCATTCAACGTCCCATCATACCAGTCTAACACCCCTGCACCTGTCCCAGGAGGCCCAACCCCTGCACCCAGGACCATGTTTGTGAGTTCCCAGACTCATGAGTTATAAAACCTAAAGTACAGTGCGGGGAAAAGTTTGGATGTTTTTGAAAGAAGTCTCTTATGCTCATCAAGCATGCATTTATTTGATCAAAAATACTGAAAAAACGAATATTGTCAAATATTATTACAATTTAAAATAATGGTTTTCTAAATTACTTTAAAATATAATTTATTTCTGTGATGCAAAGCTGAATTTTCAGCATCATTACTCGTCTTCAGTGTCACATGATCCTTCACAAATCATTCTAATATGCTGATTTATTACCTTTCAGCAAGGATGTGTTAAATTGATAAAAAGTGATAGTAAAGACTTATTGTTAAAAAAGATTTCCATTTTTAATAAATGCTGTTCTTTTTAACTTTTTGTTCATCAATGAATCCTGAAAAAAGTATCACAAGTTCCAGAAAAATATTAAGTGGCACAACTGTTTCCAACATTGATAATAACTGAGTATCAAATCATCATATTAGAATGATTTCTGATGGATCATGTGACACTGAAGACTGAAGTAATGTTGCTGAAAATTCAGCTTTGCATCACAGGAATAAATTATATTTTAAAGTGTATTAAAATAAATAAACATTATTTTAAATTGTAATAATATTTCAAAATATTACTGTTTTTTTCTGTATTTTTGATCAAATAAATGCATGCTTGATGAGCAGAAGAGAGTTCTTTCGAAAACATCCAAACTTTTCACTGCACTGTACTTTAGGCTTTAGAAAATATAAAAAATAGTAACTTTTGACTGGTACTGTATACTTCTGTTTTTTACATGTATGCTAGGATATGCGTACAGTGCATGTGACGTGAACTTCATAATTTTGTCCATTTTTCTAACCAATGTATGCGGAGCTCGCACGTGTGCTTTGAATTTTTTGCACCAATTTGTTTGTCCACAAGGTGGCAACACTGGCCCAAGCCGTTGTTTCACAGTCAGAAAAGAAACGGAAGAGACAGAATAAGAACAACCAACTACTGAAGATGGCAAAAACAATAAACACCCAAGCACTTGTGTGAGGGGATTAAAATATTCCCGCAAATCTAGTTTAAACGAGTACAAAGATATTTTTATCACTCATAACTTTAGGAGAGAAAAAGCACACTGGACACTGGACAAGGATGACTCTTTCTAGTGCCTGTGTTTGCGCATACTATCAAACGGAGTAGACTTTGAAAGGCTGTGCGTTTGACTTGCGCTAATGTACGCATAAAAAATGAGGTATACGTTAGGCTTAGAGATAAAGTTGTTGATTGCAGGAAATAGTCTTGTTTGCATTTCTGTTCCAGAACCAGCAGCAGCCTCAGGCTAAGCCTCAGCCCCCAGCGAGACCGCCGCCCCCTAGCATCACTCCTCAGGCAGCCAGTACTGCAGCTCCAGTCAGTAATCCGATGGCTCCCAGCGGCACTAATCCTCCACCTGTTGCACCCACTGGACCCTCACAGGCTCAAGGACCACCCTACCCCAGTTATCAAGGCTACCCAGGGTAAATAAAGACATTCACATACTTGACGTGCTCGCCGTTGTACTATTATTTGAAAAGACAGGGGGCAACTATGAGTAATTGTTCTCTAAACCATCAGGAAGCAGCGGTGAGAAGTAAGGTACACATGTGACAGTCTTTTTATAGACTTCACCAAACCCACTCTACAAAACAACCAAAGAATCATGTAAAATCCAGTAAACCTTGAGATTATTACTTGTGATATTAGAACAAAATATATGGATATGAGAATATAAGTATAAAACTAAATTAAACAACAATCTCTTAAATATTTGTATTAACTTTCGTAAGGCTTATTGCTGCTATTGTAGGCTCATTTTGTAAATGTAAGCAATTAATTTGGACATACCCAAACTGAGTGCCTGTGAGTTGCCGGTACAGACGTACCTGCTCGGCCAGAATCGGCTCGAAGTCATGCATCTTCAGAATCGGAGCCACGCGCAAAGATTACAAAAAAATCGCGTGCACACCGCCACGCAAAATTATGCTACCAACATGCTAATTCATGCTAACAACATGTTAAAACATGCTGGTAAAATGTTAAATATTGTTAGCAACATGTTAATTCATGCTAACAATATGTTAAAACATGCTAAATCATTCTAATATGTTAAATCATGTTAATTAATGTTAAAACATGTTAAATAATGCTAGCAATGTGTTAAAACATGTTAGCCACCATGCAAAGTGGGGTCTCGCGCACTCAACGCGCACAACTGCCTTTTTGCGTGTGCACCTTCGCGCTCTTGCGGATGCGGCGAGTATAAACCAAGCTTTAGGCTGCATCCGAATAAGGATACTTCACACTACTACAGTAGTGACCTTCGCTATGTTTCAGTTGAAAACAGAAGAGTCACTTGCTCTCAAAAAAGAGCCCAGAAAATTCTCTTTCTCAAACTTTCCCGTTCTGAAATCGGCATTTGCATTTGTGCATTTCAGTTGAAGTCCATATCTTTAAAGGCCCATTTTCTCAAAATTCGTTTTTTTTTTTTTTCTCCTGCACTGTGCCAGTCTCCATTTCATCAGCACTTAACATACAGCAAACTTTACAGTTTTATTCCTATATATTCTGGTGGTTTTTGCCAGAGGGGTTTGTTTATCTATTAATCGCCTGATTTATGTAAGAAATTATACAAGAAAGCAGTGTTAAATTTTGATTTAGTTTTAGTCATAGTCTTTTGAGTAAAATGCAATTTAGTTCGTCATATTTTAGTCATTGGGAATTGTTTTTTATTTTTTAATCTAGTTTTAGTCAACTAAATATCATAAGATTTTAGTCGACTAAAATCTAATTTAGTTAAATTGTAATGCATTAAGTAAGCATTTCTCTAATAATACAAAGATCCAATACACTGATATACATCTGATATTCTCCAAACTGTTTGTTCACTTAAGACAACCAACTGTACTGTACTTGCAAAAACTGATGTTTTTTTACCTTTTTAAGTGCAAAAAGACATGAAAGAGAGCTCAATTCAGTGCTTTTCAGGGATTGATACACTTATCATTGAGGTACTATAACAGTTTTTGTAAAAAAAAATTTAAAAAAATTATTTTGATTTTTAGTTTTTCTGCTTTCAATGTAATTTTAGTTTTTTTGTGTTTGTCTTTTCGTTTTTGCTTTTAAATGTCATTATAGTTTTTTTATTTCTGTTTTAGTTATTTTAGTACATCAGGTTAAGCCAAAGTTTGGAATCTAGGTGAAATAAAATAAGTTTACATTTTTTTAATATTTTTATTTTTTATTTCAGTTAACATTTATTTCAACTAATGAAGTTTTTTTTTTATGGTTTTAGGTTTAACTATAATATACTTGTATACTGTCATTATAGTTTTTTTATTTCTGTTTTAGTTATTTTAGTACATCAGGTTAAGCCAAAGTTTGGAATCTAGGTGAAATAAAATAAGTTTACATTTTTTAAATATTTTTATTTTTTATTTCAGTTAACATTTATTTCAACTAATGAAGTTTTTTTTTTTATGGTTTTAGGTTTAACTATAATATACTTGTATACTTGTAAAATATATTGAATAATGTGTCACATAATGTTCTTAGTCTTTCCTTCCTGTGACAGAAGATACAGTAGTTTACTATGAATTAAATAG
Organism: Anabarilius grahami; assembly: GCA_003731715.1. NCBI lineage: Eukaryota > Metazoa > Chordata > Actinopteri > Cypriniformes > Xenocyprididae > Anabarilius > Anabarilius grahami. Next base: position 3,189,119 of record RJVU01028973.1, read on the forward strand.
AAATTAAATGAAGTTAAATACAGTTTGTTGTGTAAACAAAATAACAACAATGACCAGGAAAAAATTATTATAAACCATCCCGCATAAACCGTGACTCTTATTCTGAAATGTCTACAGTCTGCACTGTAGCAGGATGCTCATTTAAGTTCAGACGAGGGAGATAAAATATGCATTCTTACAACCGTCTAAAGCAGGGGTAGGCAAGTTCGGTCCTAGAGAGCCGCTGTCCTGCTGAGTTTAGCTCCAACCTTAATCAAACCCACCTGAACAAGCTAATCAAGCTCTTCAGGATTACTAAGGCTATAGGCAGCTGAAGGTTTTTTTTTTCAGGGTTGGAGCTAAACTCTGCAGGACAGCGGCTCTCCAGGACCGAACTTGCCTACCCCTGGTCTAAAACATATAACCATACAAACATTGTGTTTTCCCGCGGTTAGATCAGCACGTTACACTTCAAATGTGCGCATCTTCCACACAGGACAGCAGTCCTGACTAGATATCTTCCCAAATCGTTCCCTCTCTATCATTTTCGTTTCCTTTTTATTCGTTGACTAAAATCTATTCTCATTTTCGTCAAGTTTTAGTCATTCAAAAAGCATTTTTATTGAGTCATCGTCTCGTTTTCGTCCGTGAAAAAATTTAAATGAAATTAACACTGCAAGAAAGCTCATTAGGTGCTCATATGTGCACACATTAGAGAAGATTTAAACATAATGTTGTTATTTTGCCTCTCTTTTAGGTACTACCAGATGCCAGTGGCCTATAACCCCTATGCATATGGGCAGTTTAATATGCCCTACATGCCCTATCAAGCCCAGGGGCAGGCTGGATACCCTGGAGCCCCTCCTACACAGCAGGCCTACCCCTACCCTCAACAACCACCACAGCAACAGCCCTATTACCCCCAACAGTAGAGCGCCGTTACACCCGGCAACAGCTCCCGCTACTACAGCCACACTCATTCCTGTAAACTAGCACTCTTACTGCACTTAACTATTAACACTCCCTGCACTCACACTCGCTCCGTACTTAACATCTGGTTTGATCTGGGCGGGGTTTAGAACACAGGCCCCGCCCCTTCTTTGTGGGTGGACTTTTAAGGCCAGGGTTCATGAAGCAGGTGTGCTGGTCGAGGGAAGATCTGATCTCTGTCTCTCTCTCTGTCTCACCCTCTAGCCCAAAGTGAAGCTGCTGGCTGCCTGCCACTGCTTATATCTTATTTTTGTAATGAATACTGACATATAATCTAATGCAAAGGCTGTTGATTTCTTACCTTGATGATGATGATCATTTAATTGCTGGGAGAAAGACCGCGGTCTTACTGTAACCCTTGTTGTACCTCCTTCTGTTCAGTCTACAATCATCGCTTGGGGAAAGGAACAGTTATACAGACTAGAGAATGGATTTGTCACTAAAAATAATTCATTTTTGTGTTTCTATTGTTTTCATGTTATTAAAAACAGGTCTGATATTAAAGGCTGTGTTTTTATTTCTTCTCTGAACCGGTGGGCGTACTTTCAGCATTTTCGGTCACTGTCGATTACTCTCCTCCGCATTGTTTTGTGATCATCCGGTGCCAAATCCAACAGCTGAGCAGATTGAGTTCAGATTAACAGGCTGCAAGTCTGAGTTTCACCACACATGAATTCAAGTGTGTTTGTTCGATAATTATTCCCATGCTATTTTTGTCTTGAAAGAGCCTGAACCGACTGTCTCCATGGATACAGAGGGAAGAGGATTTATTTTTTTGGGTTTGTGGATGGATGAATGTTTATCGAGGTATCCGAGTGTTTTGATTATGTAAGGATGTTTTCTTTCGCCTTTAGCACAAACTCTGTGCACATACACTTGCATTGTTGAGTTGACTTGAGAAAGCCAAAGTACTGATCTGCTATTTAAGATTATTATTATTCTTCTGAGCCGGAGTGTAAACAGTATCTCCTCTTGGAGCTTTAGAGCTACAAACACCAAACTGAGGTCAACGGGGTTAAACGGACGATCTACAAAAAGTCCCATCCGCTTTCATTGAGGGGGTCAGAACTTTTATACACTAGCTCTAATGGAGTATTTAAACTTCATCCATGTATCTATCATCAGTAAAGCCTAGCAACTAGCTTAGGACATGTTAACAACGTGTCAAAACATGTTAGCAGCATGCTAATTCATGCCAGCAACATGTTAAAACGTTAAAACATGTTATTTCAAGCTAATTCATGCTAGCAACATGTTAAAATGTTAAATCATGGTAGCAACATGTTAATTCATGCTAATAACATGCTAATTCATGCTAGCAAAATTCTAAAATGTTAAATCATGGTAGCAACATGTTAATTCATGCTAATAACATGCTAATTCGTGCTAGCAACATGTTAAAATGTTAAATCATGGTAGCAACATGTTAATTCATGCTAATAACATGCAAATTCATGCTAGCAAAATTCTAAAATGTTAAATCATGGTAGCAACATGTTAATTCATGCTAATAACATGCTAATTCGTGCTAGCAAAATTCTAAAATGTTAAATCATGGTAGCAACATGTTAATTCATGCTAATAACATGCTAATTAATGCTAGCTAAATTCTAAAATGTTAAATCATGGTAGCAACATGTTAATTCATGCTAATAACATGCTAATTCATGCTAGCAAAATTCTAAAATGTTAAAACATGTTATTTCAAGCTAATACATGCTAGCAAAATTCTAAAATGTTAAATCATGGTAGCAACATGTTAATTCATGCTAATAACATGCTAATTAATGCTAGCAAAATTCTAAAATGTTAATTCGTGCTAGCAACATGTTAAAACGTTAAATCATGGTAGCAACATGTTAAAACATGTTAATTCATGTGAGCAAAATGTTAACTCATGTTAACAAACATGTTAATTCATGCTAACATGTTAAAACATCTTAACAACATGCTAATTTATGTTAGTTACATGGTAAAACATGTTAGCAAACATGCTAATCAATGCTAACAACATGTTAGCAACACAGTAAATCATGTTAGCAATGTGTTAACATGCTAGCAACATGCTAATTCATGTTGGCAAAATGTTAACTCATGTTAACAACATGTTAATTCATGCTAACATGTTAAAACATCTTAGCAAAGTGTTAATTTATGTTAACATGATAGCAAAATGTTAAATCATGCTAGCAATGTTAATTTATGTCAACAAATTGTTGACTCATATTAACAACATGCTAATTAATGTTAGCTACTTGGAAAAACATGCTAGCAATATGCTAATTCATGCTAACAACATGCTAGTAACATGTTAATTCATGTTAACAACAAGTTAGATCATGTTAGCAATGTTTAAACATGTTAATTCGTGCTAGCATTATTAAAGCATATTAAAACATGCTAACAAAATGCTAAATCATCTGTCTGTTTTTCTGATAGATTTTGTCGTCTTCAAAACATTTAAACTTCAAACCTTAAATCCTTCAAGCTTTTCAAACTTTTTTCAAACTTTCTGGTCTGGCTTTCTCAAGCCAACTTCAGAGTTTGTCATCAAACTCTACTCTAGTTGTTTTTACAGTCTCATGTCTTCAGCACTTCATTTTAGGACAATTACTAACTTTATTATAACTGCAAAAGCATATTGTGTGATGTATGCATCACTGTAACTACAGTCCAAGCTTTATGAGCTGTAAATGACGTTTAAAATGCTCTAAAATCCTCATGCACGTATTAGATAATGTAATTAAAAACACTGTCATCATTCCTCAGCTGTTGCCTCTTACTGACAAGCATTCAGATGCCCTTCCCATCCGGAAATACTCCTGCATTACAATCTAGTTTGATAATAGGGATGGGGATTGATAGAGATTTCCTTCTTTGTTTCAATCCCAAATCAAAAGCTCTCATGTTATTTGGGAATGTTTCAGTTATAATGTCCATTTTTATTACATATGAAAGAAATTCTCTCTCAGCTAAAGCTGTAAATTATACAGTCAACCTTCTAACTTGGCGATATAAATTAATATAGTGGCTAAAAGTGATGGAAAACTGACTGAACTTTATTCAAATATTATTAAAAGTTGTTAAAGATTTTGTAGTCATATTGCTAGTTGTGATTGGAATCAATAGTTTTATTTGTGATAATGCAATGAAACAGCCAAATTGTGCAGACATAATTTTTGTCCAGGCTTTCATACAAAGAAATGATGAAAACATTCAAAAATTAGAGAACCAGTTAAATATTAATAACTGATTATGTTGTAGTCAATATATATGATTTTTCAATGTGAGCTTTTTGTTTTTCAATACGGAAGAGGATTAGGGCCAAGCAATAATAAAAAAATAAAACCATCTCGAGATTAAAATCGTTAAATTACGAGAAAAAAGTCGAGATAAAATGTTGAGAAAAAATCGTTAAATTTCGAGAAAAAAGGCGAGATAAAATGTTGAGAATAAACTCGTTAAATTTCGAGAAAAAACTCGTTAAATTTCGAGAAAAAAGTCGAGATAAAATGTTCAGAATAAACTTGTTAAATTACGAGAAAAAAGTCGTTAAATTACGAGAAAAAACTTGTTAAATTTCAAGAAAAAAGTCGAGATAAAATGGTGAGAATAAACTCATTAAAATACGAGAAAAAACTCATTAAAATACGAGAAAAAATCGTTAAATTTCGAGAAAAAAGGCGAGATAACATTAAAATACGAGAAAAAACTCATTAAAATACGAGAAAAAATCGTTAAATTTCGAGAAAAAAGGCGAGATAAAATGGTGAGAATAAACTCGTTAAATTACGAAAAAAAAGTCGTTAAATTACGAGAAAAAAGTCGAGATAAAATGTTGAGAATAAACTCATTAAATTAACGAATTTATTCTCGTAATTTAACGACTTATTTCTCGTAATTTAATGAGTTTATTCTCGTAATTTAATGACTTTATTCTCAACATTTTATCTCGACTTTTTTCTCGAAATTTAACGATTTTTTCTCGTATTTTAATGAGTTTATTCTCAACATTTTATCTCGACTTTTTTCTCGAAATTTAACGAGTTTTTTCTCGTATTTTAATGAGTTTATTCTCAACATTTTATCTCGACTTTTTTCTCGAAATTTAACGAGTTTTTTCTCGAAATTTAGCGAGTTTATTCTCAACATTTTATCTCGACTTTTTTCTCGAAATTTAACGAGTTTTTTCTCGAAATTTAACGAGTTTATTCTCGAAATTTAACAAGTTTTTTCTCGTATTTTAATGAGTTTATTCTCAACATTTTATCTCGACTTTTTTCTCGAAATTTAACAACTTTAATCTCGAGATGGTTTTATTTTTTTATTATTGCTTGGCCCTAATCCTCTTCCGTATTTCTATGAATTATTTTGCATAGCAAAATAAAACCTGTAGCTATAGTTTTTTTAGTTTTTTGCCAAATAATTTTGCCAGATAAATACCTTAACCAAGTTTAGTGTTTTGTTCTTCCTTTATTTTAAAAAGATTTCAAAAACATTTTCCTCATATTTTGATGGTTTTATCAAACTTTTTTGGTCATTAAAAACAAATATCCCCTCCGGACATCACTTTTGGCTACTTCTAAATCAAATTAAACCCAATATTAAATTAAATTCAGACTGTAAACTCGGGTGAGATAGATATCGTTAAACTAAGGATGTGATTAATCAGCAAAAAAAAAATCAATATTTTACTATTAAGTTTTTTCTCATCCCACACGAGAACTATAGCCACAACTCATTCAGCATGCAGCATTTTGTCAGATTGTTAACATTTCTGTTGTGTTTACATATATTTGAAGGGGACAAAAATAACTTAAGATGGATCATGGCTATTCATTGTATTCATGATCAACCTGCTGAAAGCTCATTTCCTGTTAACGCTTCATTTCCCAAACTCTTTTGACCTCAACCAATCAAACACTGACAAAAAGCAGGTGTGAAATTCTCCCTGTGAGTGTTTACCGTAAGAGAAATGTTATATGACGATGATGAGAGATTTATTGAGCGAGACAGGTGTGTGTATACAAGTATATAAATATCAGTGCATTTAGAAGAGTCGTCAGTAGCTGCATTGTTGACGTGCTGCCAAATCTTCTGACCTTTGACCTGTAGAGATGAATCCATCGCTGATGACGCAAGAGAAAGTGTCTTTGGAGAAAGCTGAGCGTGATGAGGTGGGTCTATTTGCATGTATGTCTGTATGTCTTTCAAGTTAAGTAAGGAGGAATGCTTTGATGTGCCTCGGCATTGATTGACCTCAGACATACCGGGACATTATGAACAAGTGTATGGCGGCCCTTCCCAGCAGGTGCACGTCAGGACATCTCATCCTCAAGAGCCCGAGTCAAAGATTCTTGTGCAGTGAGTATGGCCGAGTTATTTAAACATCTTTGTTTATGTAATACAATAACTCATACTAGAAAGCAGAATATTCATATAAGGAACAGACTCAATTGTGTACAAGAAACTCAATGAACTTTATAAAACCACACCTGAACCTCTCCTGTAATTTTAGGTGTATATACAGCAGTGGCTAAAAGTGATGTTTTTTATTAATGACCTTACAAGTTTGATTAAACCATCAAAATATGAGGAACAAATTTTACATTTTATATTATGCCCCTTTTTACAAGATGTAATATAAGTCTCTGGTGTCCCCAGAATGTGTCTGTGAAGTTTCAGCTCAAAATACCCCACAGATCATTTATTATAGCTTGTCAAATTTGCCCCTATTTGGGTGTGAGCAAAAACATGTCGTTTTTGTGTGTGTCCCTTTAAATGCAAATGAGCTGCTGCTCCCTTTCCAGAAGAGGGCGGAGCTTTAACAGCTCGCGCTTCGATTGCTCAACAACAACAAAGCTGGAGAATCTCACGCAGCCAAAATGAGGATTGTCAGTAACGGTGTTCAGCCTTACATAGTTCAAAATGACTCAGGAAAAAGGGCCTCGCTTGCGAAAACAAAATGGAGGCGCCGTGGGTGGAAACTTGCAGATTAAGGGGCGGTGATATTATAATAAGAGCGCCTTCCTACATCACAAGGGGAGCGAAATCTGAGCGGCTCGTTTTTTCACATGCTTGCAGAGAAAGACTTGCTAAAACAAAGTTACTGGGTTGTCCTTTTTCACATTTTCTGTGTTGATAGATGCACTGGGGACCCGATTAATGCATTTAAGCATAGAAAAAGTCAGATTTTCATGATATGTCCCCTTTAAATATGAGGGAGGAACAAAACACTAAACTTGGTTAAAGGGTTAGTTCACCCAAAAATGAAAATAATGTCATTTATTACTCACCCTCATGTCGTTTCACACCTGTAAGACCTTCATTCATCTTCAGAACACAAATTAAGATATTTTTGTTGAAATCCGATGGCTCAGTGAGGCCTGCATAGCCAGCAATGACATTTCCTCTCTCAAGATCCATTAATGTACTAAAAACATATTTAAATCAGTTCATGTGAGTACAGTGGTTCAATATTAATATTATAAAGCGATGAGAAGTTATTCATATTTTCTCAGTTACTGACCTTGCATTGTTTATGCACTGTACTAAAAAAATAGTGTAGGATTTGCTTTGAAACTTGTTTTCTTTTCACTCAGAAATTGCTAGTAAATTTCTCAAATAACTAAAAATAGTATTTTCTTTTAAAACATTCATCAATAATCTGTTTTATTTACAAAAACAAACAAAAAAAAAAGATTTTTTTTCTTAAAAAAAGGTTTGCAGAATTATTCAGACAGATTGATGAATATAATTACATATATTATCACATTGTTTTTGCATTCCTGCTTCTTATTCGAGGGTTTTCAACAGGGGGTCCGGTAATTATTATTTCAAAACATTTTTATATAATATTTGTGTGTGTGTGTCTCTGTGTGTGTGTGTGTGTGTTCTTGTTTATATTACATCGTGGGGACCAAATGTCCCCACGATGTAATAAAAACCTGAGATCACCTACATCGTGGGGACCAGCCAGCGGTCCCCACGAGGGAAATGGATTAATAAACATACTAAATGATGTTTTTTTGAAAATGTAAAAATGCAGAATGTTTCCTGTGATGGTTAGGTTTAGGGATAGGGGTAGTGTAGGGGGATAGAAAATACAGTTTGTACAGTATAAAAACCATTACGCCTATGAAGAGTCCCCACTAAGATAGGAAAACAAACCTGTGTGTGTGTGTGTGTGTGTGTGTGTGTGTGTGTGTGTGTGTGTGTG
>RJVU01028973.1:3197396-3209296 GCA_003731715.1 Anabarilius grahami
CGCATCGGCTGGTTCTTTGCCTCCATGTTGTGCATTAAAATCATTTCATGCACAGCTAGCCGTGGATTATTCCTCACTTAAAGTCCCCCTGTAGTCAATAATTGTATCCCTTAAAACTCATCTTTGATCACCCAAATGACATTTTCCAGTGAAAAAAAAAATCGTCATGCCTTAAAATAGCTTGAATGTAACTCTACACCCTTGCTTCATTTAGTATCCAGAAATCTATGAATATGCTAATTAGCCCCGCCTCCACCCACGCGCACGAGCTCAGAGATCCACTCGGTCAACTTACTGAGGTAAACGCTGCACAATGCTATCGCTCTTTACAACGTCGGACACATAACGGTAATTAATATGATTAGCCTTTTGCTTGACTACATTATCAAACAGCCAATAATGTGTTCCTAATGCTACACGACTCCCTTGCTTCAGAGCGGTCATAGTTAATGATATGCTAAAGCCATGATTGGTTACAAGGTAGTTTGTGACATCACAAACACCAGCGATTTCAAACCACGTTTTTTAGATCACTGCAGTTTTAAAGAGAAAATACTCAGCAATGGTGTTGACTGACGAACTTGCACATGGTTCGTCTTAAAGCATGTTAAAAACACCACATAGACATGTAAACAACATTAAAAACTTGATTTTCACCACAGGGGGACTTTAAAATTCAAATGTAAGGTACAAACATACAGGTACTACTCACATCAATAATGATTGATGAACTGACTGAATTCTGGATGCTGATAATAGCTAATGCAAAATCAGCTCTTATACAAGACAAATACAAAAATATAGATGATTCTAGAGTCTTTCAAGCTCTTCACTGCTGCCCACCGTCTCTCACTCAGTCCTGTCAACTACTACACAAAAGCAGCTGCTCTGCCCTCCATCCCACACAAAATAAACACATCCAACTGTCACTGAGGGGAAACAAGAAATAATATCCTATACTGCATTGCTTAAGCTTCCTCATATGCATATAAAGACTAATTATCCTGTGTGTGTGTGTGTGTGTGTGTGTATGTTAGAGAGCAATAGACAGCCTCTGGGCTGAGATTACAGGTACAACACTCATAACACAACCTCAAGAAACATAATGTTCTTCTGTTTTGGCCAGAGCTGCACACATAAATGTGTATTCATTTAATTAAAGAGACAGCGTCAGGTGTTATCAGTTTCACACTCTTTCTAAAATCCTTCTTTACAGAAGAACATATCTCCGATTCTCCGAAACGTTAAAGCCATATGGCAGAAAGAGAGTCATTCTGCAGCTGTGAAGTCTAGTTGCGGTATATGCACTCATGTGTGTGTGTGTGTGTGTGTGTGTGTGTCATTCTGAGTGTCGCATAATCTTTTCATCTAACAGGTGCTGGTTGCAGTATTTGGTGGGTTCTCTTTGTGTGCTTTTGCACAAATTCACATTATCTGTAGATGAGGCAATTAAACAGCTTAGTAGGCATATTAAAACATGGATATATTTTCTACATAATATCCTTAAACGTTTACCATAGAAAAATTATTCATAAAAATGTCTCAAACTATGAAAATTAAAAAGACCCATATATTATGATTTTACAGCTCTACTATTAATTGTAATGGCCTAACTGTGGTATTTTGGCTAAAAATATTGTTACCATGAGACATTTTTGCTTAGGATAAAGTCAATCTGACAATTTGCCATCGTCTCAATGTGTCGAAGGTGTTATTTTTAAGTGTTGTTTAACATATAATTAACTAATGTTGGTGTTAATGCTAGCATTCTTGTTTACCGACTTGCTTGTGAGCGCGCAGCGTGAGTGCCAGGAAGAGGCTGAGCGCACGAGTGCGCGCGCGTATTTAATTGAGTCTGTTGAAAGCGTGAGTCTGCACGCGCTCTGCTGTCAGAAACAGAAGATGTTTGACAAGCTCACCGGCGGCACAGGCGCTCATTTCTGACGATTTCAGTTGTTTGTTCCTGTCGCGTTACGTACAGGTAAGCAAAGTTGGTTGTCTGTCATGTTTTTGCACTTAATTAGAAGCATGTAGTTACCGTGGTAAGAGGCGCGCGCTTTAATACAGTGGCGTGTTGTTAAAGAGTTATGTGTAACCTTACTTTAGTAATCATAACCACAATCATATCACACTGTAAGGGAGCTTGTGTCTGATTCATTCTGACACTGACAGTAGTTTTCTTGAGTTCAAACAAGTTTGTTGACAAAAACACCTTATTTTTATGGCGAATTGTTCTGTGTTGGGATCAGATAGGGTCGTTTAACAAAAGAGTAACGGTAGAGCGAGGTCTGGGTTCGTTTTTAGAAAGCACAGCTGCTCCGTGCGTCGTCTCCGTGTGCGTCAGTGACAGTCTGAGATCCCAAACGGCCGCTCCAAATATAACCCGTGCCAGTCAGACTGTACCCGGAATGCGACGCGCGACGTAGTGGTCGAAACCGAACCCCATCTCGGCTGCTACACCTTCATGCTGGCAGACAGACAGATTGTATCGCTGAACGATATTCTGCAGAGCGCGTGCCTGTTTGAATGCGCGCACAACTTTCCCACATGCTTTTACGCGCTACCTTCCCAACTAACCATAACGTCAGCCAAAATGCTTTATTAACTTAATTTATTGTTACTGAGTTGGCTTAATATTATAGACTACTGTCATCAAAAATCTAAGTTTATTAAAATTTTTTTACCCGAAAAAGGAAAATTCTGTCATAATTTACTCACCTTCAAGTTGTTCCAAATTCATACAAGTTGTGTACTATCTCTTTAAAGGATTAGTTAACTTTCAAATTAAAATTTCCTGATAATTTACTCACCCCCATGTCATCCAAGATGTTCATGTCCTTCTTTCTTCAGTCGAAAAGAAATTACGTCTTTTGATGAAAACATTCCAGGATTCTTCTTATAGTGGACTTCAATGGACTCCAAACGGTTGAAGGTCAAAATTACAGTTTCAGTGCTGCTTCAAAGAGCTCTACATGATCCCAGACGAGGACTAAGGGTCTTATCTAGCGAAACGATCGGTCATTTTCTAAAAAAATTAATAAAAATGTATATGCTTTATAAACACAAACAATCACCTTGCAAGTGCTTCTGCCAGACCGCCTTCTGTATTCTTCAAAAAGCTCACGCTGAATGTCCTACGCCTTCCCTATTCAACTTACGGAACGAACGCGGCGCCAGTTCCGTTTTTTTCCGTAAACTGGCACCACGTTAGTTATAATAATTTATTTAATTTAATTGAATAATCCTGGAATGTTTTCATCAAAAACCTTAATTTCTTTTCGACTGAAGAAAGAAAGACATCTTGGATGACATGGGGGTGAGTAAATTATCAGGAAAGTTTAATTTGAAAGTGAACTAATCCTCTAAGCAGTATTGCAGTACTGTTCGATGTGTGTTGCTCACAAGTATAATTGGTCAATATAATTAGTAATTAATATCGAGTAACGTACGTTTCTGACATAAATTAGTACTTATATTTTTTTCTCCACCGAAGAAAACAAAACAAAAACATTTCCATAAGAAGCCAAAGCATTACGCGTTGACTGTCGCCAAGCAAATAACAGACTAAAAGATGGACTAGAACTAGGTATGTGTGGAACGGAGCGCTTTTTCCTTTTCTGCTTATAGCGTTCCGTAAGTGTTGTAGCTCCAGGCCGGGTTTTGTATTTCCTGCTCTGCACACAGAAAGAAAACCGCTCTGAACAATCCTTTTATTATTATTATTAATTTATTTGGATAATTTTATTATGTATCGTAAAATAATATACACCACCGTATGATAACATCATAATAAAATAAATTATATACTAAAAAATGTTGGGTAAAAAGCAACCCAAGTTGGGTTGAAAATGGACAAACCCAGCGATTGGGTTAAATGTTTGCTCAGCATGCTGGGCAGTTTTATTTAACCCAACAGTTGTTAAAAATGTACTATATGGCTGGCTATAATGAACCCAAAATAGGTTGGAAATTAAAAATCAGACTCATAATTACTAGAGGCAACTACAATAATCAAAAAGTGAACATTTATTAATAAGCAATTTAAATAAAAGTTTATTGTTTAATTATTATTAATTAAACTTAATTTAATAAATGTTCATTTCCAACCTATTTTGGGTTCATTTAAAGCATTTTTAAATAATAGTTGAGTTAAATAAAACTACCTAGCAGGTTGGGCAAACATTTAACCCATTTATAGGGTTAAAACAACCCAATCGCTGGGTTTGTGCATTTTCTACCCAACTTGGGTTGTTTTTAACCCAATATACCATATTTACTTTAGTAACTATATCTTTGATATTTCTGCAGAAACTATGGCTATCATGGTAAACTTATGTAAGGGTTGGTCAGTGACCAATATGCTGCTGCCGCCCATCAGATGTTAGATGGCATCTCTGTCATACAATTATTCTGCATCCAAGTTTGAAGCCACCTGTTAGCTAACCCAGAGAACACCTGATGAAGGTGCCAAGAGCTACCGTGGTGTCTGCATGTGTGTGTGGAGGCGTATGGCTTAACGCTGGTGAAAGTAACTCAGTGACTCAGAGGTCAGACATGAAGACGAGTTAAAACATGATGAGAGTGATGACATAAGAATGAAGGATGCAGTCTATCCAAACAGAGCTTGTGTGTGTGTGTGCTTTCCATTCAGGGAATATAATTTACAGCACCTGCCAATGCTATGAAAGGAGCTGCACATAATACACGCATACAAATCCATGTTTGCAGTCACTGCAGACCTCTTACATGCATAGGTATTTTTATCCAAATCAGCATACCGTACATATTGCTGGAGAGCTTCTCAACTGGCTTTGCTTCAAGATTTTACATTAAAGGTGCAATATGTAAGAATTTTGCAGTAAAATATCCAAAAACCACTAGGCCAGTGTTTATATATTTTGTTCACTTGAATACTTACAATATCCCAAATGTTTGCAACTATTTGTAAATCGTGAGAAAATTGCAATTTTAACCAAGGCTCCGGGACGTGTGAGGAGTCGGTTTCCGGTTTTATTTTGTAGAAACCATGGAAACACCAAAGACGCTTTAATATATTATATGTTTTAATAGACAAGGGAACAACTGTTTTGATACATTTATAGACAGAAAACGAATTATTGTTATATAGCTCAACAACACGTTTAGTCTTATTGTTTAAATCAATTTTCTTGATTTTTTTTTTTTCGCGAGTACCATGCTTTACCACGCCTCAGAGAAAACACTATTTTGTGAAGTAACTAACATAGCATAATCAGAAGCAGCTTTATTTTTAGTAACAGTAATACAGCGTTTTCTCCATCATACAATACGTTTTAAAATGAATTGCATGCCATTTATCAACACAAGCCATCCAGCATTTAATATGATATTCTAAAATCGATCTATCTTACTGCAGTGTGTAACAGTGTCTCACAGCAGCCGCCGAGCGAACGCTCAGAGTAACGTTATAACATCATTTTCAACACACTCAAATGTATCTAATATGATAAACAGAGCTGCGTTACCTCATACTCATGACCGGAAAAGCGGAAGCAGCGCCGGCGACTGTGGCATAGTAAAAGTTACCCTGCTCGTGTGTTGCGCAGTCGCTTCAGCGGCCTCGTTCAGCTCCCACAACACTCGCTCCTGCTCTGCTTCATACTACAGTAACGTTAATAATCGCATCCATGAACATGATTTCTTCCCGAGTCCTATCCCTATTCTTTTGCACCGTCCGATGAGGTGGAGACCACATGTCCCAAGATTCCACGCTCAAACTTGGTGTCGTCAAGCTACGCCTTTGTTTTGAATAGGCCTCTAGCGGACAGAATTCTTACATACTGCACCTTTAAATAATAAGTACCAGAATCAGATATCATGCAAAAGTAAACAAAATTGTCTTTAAAAGCAATCATAAATGTATTAATAATACATTGAACTGCATATGCCCAAAACTGTTAACATTACAGAAAGAATTGGGAAAACTGACTTTTTAATTTGCTTGTTTTTTTTAAAGGTTGAGAACTTTTTTTCTTTCCATCTCTTGAATTTTGATGTTTTAGTCATTAATTTGCCACATGACAAATTGTAGTCCTTGTTGAAAATGAATATTTCCTTTTTCCCCTGTGTAGTTTTTTTTCATAACTTTTGAAGATGTTACATAATCTGTCCATGTCTAATTTATCTAGCTTTCTACCAAATGACAGATAAATGTATTCCAAAATAGTGTTTGATTGTGTAACGGAGGCACAAAATTTGACATCAGCAACAAAACGCATATTAATTATTTTCTTCTTTTTATTAAACATTGATAAGCCTATTTGTTTTGCTGTCCTGACTGTGCACAATTATGTGACTTAGATTAATTGTATTTTAATTTGAGCTCAGGCAAATCATTCCTGACCTGAATGAAAATTAAAATATTTCATTACAATTGATACTTGGTTGGATGCTTAATTAATCACCTATTTAAGCTTCTATGACTATCAGCTCAGTATTTTGTATTTAATAATAATAATAATAATAATAACTTTATTTTCTATAGCGCCTTTAAATGAGCTTCTCAAAGCGCTTTACAGTATAATAAAAATACATATAAAGTAATAAACAAAATAAATCAAACCAAGAACACAGGAGTATTACAATTAAAATGTTTTTAAATGCTTTTAAGAAAAAATAATAAATAAAGACTAAAAAGTAAGGGTCCTAACATTGAGCCCTGAGGGATGCCAGTAGAAACTGACCCAAAATCAGACCTAAATCTGCGTCCGGTCAAATAGGATCTAAACCATTTTAAGACGTTGCCGGAAATACCAAAAACAGTTTCAAGGCGATTCAGTAAAAGAGTAGAAAAATATACCTGGAATTGTGCTCAGAATAAATAAATGTTTAAATATCTGAAAAGGATTTTTGTTCTGAGATGTTTGTTTTTTTCTCTCCTTTTACTGAATAAGAATCTAGCCATCTGTTCTGGCAAGAGAAGAGCAAGAAAAAAGAAGAGCAAGAAAAAAAGAGAAAAAAGAAGACATCTTGTCTCTGTGCTAATTGGCTTGGACGGTCATGGCGCATATGGTGTCCTATAACTGATATGACCTCTGGATCTGCAAATTTCAAGATGTCAGAAACAGGAGAATCTGAAAATCTCCCAGAATGCACTATGGAGCAGACTCCACCTCCATGTTGTACCACAGACTCTGAGGATTGTCATAAATCCAGCCAGGTGATAATCCAGATCCATTACGTTCGATCATTTTACTCTTTATCTTCTCCCTTGTTTCATTTCCTCCTATCATTTTCCTTTAATCATGTTTTGTTTTCTTCGAGCAGCCAAAATCAGATGGACAACTTAAAAAGAAACTAAAGGTAGGATTACAAATGAATCTAATCATTAAAACACCCTCCCCGTCGAGCATTCATTTCATTTATGAGTTTATTTACCTTTCTAGCTTCCCAGACGTTTATGTTAGATTGATGGGGCTATACTCGGCAGAATATTGCTTTTTGAATCATCCTCTCCTCAGTGGGTAAATGTCATTTGCTACTGACTGTTTAACCTCAACGGTTATGTGCTTCAGTCAGAATGCCATTAGTAAACATCGCATTCACTCCCATGATAGTACAAAGTTACCCAACTTCATAAAATAAATCTCATCAGCAGCTCTCAGTCAGTCTGGGAGCAGCTCCAAATACTTTAAAAATAGCGTACTTACACTTTTCACCCTGTATTGTTGATTCAGTGATCAAGAAATACAATCACTGGAGCATCACTGCCTTTCTGCTGCATTTGCTTAATGAAAATAGTGACATATTTAAAATAATATCTATGCATAACAATATAAAGGTTAGAAATTTGATCTCTTCCTATATATATATTTTTTTTATATATATATAAATTTGGCAAATTCAAACTTATTTTTAGACTAAGGTGGAATTTGCTATTTATATACTTTGCATTTTAGATTTCATTTATATTTGGCATTACTTCATATTGTGAAAATAAAAAACTGTAACCCAACTAACAAAAATATGTTCTAAGAATGTTTTGCTAACATTTTCATTATGGAAACATTATTTCTGAATGTTCAAAACATCCATTTTTAAAAAAAAACTTTTTTTCTTGGTTAGAATGTTCCATTTTATCATTTTGCAAACATTATGGGAACGTTACTTTGTAATGTTCTCTGAACGTTCTAAAACAAGCAGAAACATATAAAAAATGTCTAACTAACGTTTCAGGAACAAAACGCGCCGTAAGCGTCAAGAGATGTAAAAAATAAAGTTTTTGTGCTAACATTTTCAGTGAACATTTTAAGAGCTTTGAATTAACATTCTGTTAATGTTACTAGAGGAATATTTGCTCAAAACGTTCTAGCAAGGTTCTCTCAAAGTTAACTAAAGTTCTGAGAACATTAGCTGGGAAAATCAGGATAATAGTTTAAAAGGCAACAATCATAAAAAGACAATATGAAAAAAATCTCTCCCCTTCCTTTTGTGTCCAATGTAAAATATGGTTGAAATAACAAATGCAGTAATAATGTACGCTGAGAACAGCCCTCTGTATTAAAAATATTTATTTTCCTTTGTGATGTGGGGAACGAGGTTATTGAATGACTATGTGCGTGTGTTACAGGCCAAAGGGAAATTAGTTCGAAGCACAGCTGTATGTGATGAGTCTTTATCCACTGAGGAGAACAGCAAGGTAAGAATCATTCATCTTTATTTTCTCTCTATAAACTAAAACACATTTACAATCTTACATCCACCATTAAAGTAAAATTTTGATAGTCTGATGGATAGGACATATGTAAGTGAATCAAGACTGTTAGTGTCTCTCATTAGTGTTCCAACAATAAGAGGTTTTTAATCTCCCAGTCCTGAATATGCAGTTACATCCATTACATGAATGATATAGTTTGTGAAGGAACTCTGTTCTGTCTGGTCTTAGGAAAACGAGAGCAAGACAGCGATATCTAATAACCATGAGGACAGTCCTGAGTGCGATGAGGAGGAAGAGGAGAAGAGCATCACATCTAAAAAAAGTTTATCCAAAGGTAATTTACCTAGCGTGTATGTATTTGTGTATCATGTTCACAAAATCTGTGCACATGAAATACGAACATAACTACACTCTCTAAAAAAAAATCCTTAAAAAGTAGGACACAATGTACTGTATTAATTTGACGGAATTTTCCATATTTATTTTTTACTGGTGTTTTGAACTTCATTGCATTGTGTTTGTTAACGGAAATGTCTGTAAAATTACTGGATAATGTCCGGGTAATAAGCTGCCAGTACTTTTTCTGTTATTTTACAGATTAATTTTTTTACAGTGTAGGGAAAAATATGAAAAATAATGCATTCATTTCTGCAATTAATATGGGATGTTTAAAGTGTTAAAAATATATATAGCACTTTAATGCAGCATCCATTTAAAAAAAAAAAAAAAAAGCTTCAGAGTGAACAGATAAAAAAATTATAATAATAAATAAAAATTAAAATATACTTCCATTTTGTTGATTCTAAATTAATTTGAGGATACATACACTACCATTCAAATGTTTGGGTGGGTAAGATTTGTTAGTATTTTTGAAAGATGTCTTTTATGCTCATCAAGTCTCCATTATTTATTTTATTTAAAAACTTTAATATTCTGAAATATTATAGCAATTTATGAGAACTGTTTTCTGTTTTAATATATTGTAAACTGTAGTTTATTCCTGTGATCAAAGCTGAATTTTCAGCATCATTACTCCAGTCTTCAGTGTCACATGATCCTTCAGAAATCATTCTAATATGCTGATTTGCTGCTCAAGAAACATTTCTGATTATTAATCAATTAAAATTCTGATTATCAATGTTGTATCAATGTCTTAATATCTTTGTGGAAACCGTGATACATTTTTTAAGGATTCTTTGATGAATAGAAAGTTCAAAATACCAGCATTTATTTGAAATAGAAATCAGTTGTAACATTATAAATGTCTTTACTGTCACTTTCGATCAATTTAATTTCATCCTTGTTAAATAAAAGTATTAATTTCTTTAAAAGAAAAACTTACTGACCTCAAACCTTTGAATGGTAGTGTATGCTTCTTACTAAAGATTTTAATATTATGTGCAGTTAATTGCAGAAAATGCTGACTAATTTATGTTCAATCGATTAAAAGTCCTAATTTTTGACATTCTTCCAATCCTTGCATATCTAAAATGTAATTCTGTGCATATGTGTATCTTTTAGAGCCCAGTCTGGAGTATACCGACTCCACCGGCATTGATCTGGAGGAGTTTTTAATCACTACTTTGAAGAGCAGTCCCAGGTGGGTAAATGTTTGAAAATATCCCTTCATTCTCCTCCTTCCATTCGAGCTGAATCTGTTTATTTTTGGCTTGCAGGGACCGACTGATGCTCTTTAAACTCGAGCAAGACATGACTGACTTTATGACAGACAACAGGTACGGTTCCACGCATGTCTTTCATGGTCTAGAGATAGACACATTTGTAATGTGATATAATGTGTCTCTTTTTTCTCTCTGTAGTTCCTATAAAAAGTTCCCTCAGATGTCCTCGTATCACAGAATGCTGGTCCACAGGGTCGCAGCTTATTTCGGTCTGGAACACAATGTGGATCACAGTGGAAAAGCAGTTATCATCAACAAAACCTGCAATTCCAGGATGTATGTGTGTGTGTTATATATGCATTTATGAAGGAATGGATTTGGGTGTAATAACATAATGTTTTTCAGACCAGAACATCGGTTTGCTGAACATGTTCAGGAGGAAAAGACAGAGGAAAGAAGATTAATACTGAAAAGAGACACCAGTCAAGAGAAGGACGACTGTCAGGTTTGGACAAATGCACACTTCACTGACCACTTGTGTACAAAAGAGCTAAGAATGGCTCTTCTAATAGCTGTGATCTTTGCGGCTGGATAACTTGTGTCTGCACGTCTGCTGTTGTTTTTTATAGCTGAGAGTTCCATCTCTCAAAGAGCAGATGAGAAGCAAGTCAATAGAGGAGAGAGAGGAGGAGTATCAGAGAGTCCGAGAACGCATATTCTCACAGGATGTAAGAAAACACTGAAAATGCACACATTCCCTTTAGGGCAAGTCATTTCACTTGGCAGCCATCTTTAAAACGCCTCTCGGGCAGCTATTTCAGTCCTGCAGTGTACAGCTCCTATCACTGTGAATGCGGAAACATCAAATTCTCCAATGCTGTTCACCAAGCTTATGATTAAAATTTCAAATTTGAAATCACCAATGAAATCTGAAAACAGCTGTCTCATAAATTTTGTTTCTAAACGCTCATATCATGACAAAAATCTGCCTTTTTCAGGCTGGATCAGCCAATGCACATGTTCTATCGCAATCAGAGCTTCTAAAGGCGGCTGCAGTGATGCAGTGACTTTACCAATCAGCGACTGGCTCTTTTATTTAAAAGGCGGGACTTATTCCACCATATTGTTGCACATTCTACCATTCATAAGTTGCGTCCCGAATGACGCACTATAAACTATGTACTTTATGTACTGTGTATTGTATGAATTTTATAAGGCTATGAAAGCTGCAACAGTTGAGTGCATGAAGTGTCCAACATTCCACACTTAATTTTTTCGGTTAATTAAGTGCATCATCCGGGTATTTAAAGTGCACTTTTTCAATTTGGAATTTTCAGTGTGAACGCACTACTCACACTATTAATACTACAAAACGTCATAGAATAGTACATAAGAATGCAAATTGGGACGCACCTATAGTAATATGAGTACACTGTCTTTGTATATCTAAAGTCTTTGGTAGTATATTAAAGTTTGATTTTGTGCTCTTTTATTTTTCAGTCCACTTGTCTTTCGCAGAGTGTTTATATTGAGACCAGGTAAATCTCTCTTAATAGTCAATATTAAAAATATGTATGAAATAT
>RJVU01028973.1:3215576-3248979 GCA_003731715.1 Anabarilius grahami
GTGTGTGT
The DNA here is from genome assembly GCA_003731715.1 of Anabarilius grahami. Taxonomy (NCBI): domain Eukaryota; kingdom Metazoa; phylum Chordata; class Actinopteri; order Cypriniformes; family Xenocyprididae; genus Anabarilius; species Anabarilius grahami. The sequence goes on from RJVU01028973.1 coordinate 3,215,585, forward strand.
ATGTATAATATATATATATATATATAAGGAAATATAATCATTTTTAATAAAATGTATGTACATGTGCTTTGTCTCTCCTAACAAGGTACCACAGCAGCAGCAGCAGCAACATCAGTCTTATCCATCTGCAATGCTGGTGTCAGGACAAGGTGGGCAGACACAGTGTTTGGTGCCCCCTGCTGGACTTCAAGTATACTGCAACTCTTTGGCCTCTTCTCCCCCTCCACCTCTCGGCATGATGGGGGTCTCCTTCCAGTCAAGTAGCTGCAAAAATGGCTGTAACGTTAATCAGAACCAGTGCTGGTACTAAAGGACACTATATATTCACACATAGTGTTGTTATAAACCCTTATGCATATTCAGTATTTGTAGCTAACTCGAGTCTGGTAGCATCCTTCAGATTCAGCCTTTTCTACTTTGTCAGAAACTTGTTTTGAATTTTATTTTACATGGAGATTGATAGCATCATGTTTAAATTGCTGTTATAGCATAATTTATACTATTTATATTATTGTGTTTTTGCTTAATATCCATAAAATATATTTGAATAGTATATGATACTATATTTATCTTGTTTATAGACGGCTATATTACATGAGTGAAGAATGAAACTAGATTCAACAAAGTATGTCAATGTAGAACCGTTTTAAAATAATGTTTTGTTTTTTTGTTTGTTTTACAATATTTTATTAGGATGTAACATTTGACCAGATTTGGAATATATCTAAGTGGCATTTCTTAAATATATATGGCCTTTTAATTGGTAAACTGTTTGATGGCTTCTTGTATGATTTACTTGCATTCATAACAGGTTCAGTCGATGTTCTCATGGGAGTTTTTGAGGTTTTGCAAACATTTCACTTTGGCGTTGGCCTTTTCAGATATTTTCAGATATATGTTTAAATGTAGGTAGCTAAATTTAGCTGAGTTATTTTGATTTAAATAATTTTGATTTAGTTAGTTTGATTATGATCAAGATGCAGATAAGAAAACAATAAAACGCCCTCTGTTGGCTATAAAAGAGAATTACAATAACAAAGCATTAATTTCTTTAGGTTTAGGATTAATTTAGATTCGTGAACGAATGATTCAGACCGAATGAATCGCTTCATTAAAAAAACATATGACTCAAAATAACGATTTGTCCATGAATTTTGAATTCACCTTGAATTTTAACGTGAATTGCAGGTGCGTCGATAGACAACATGTACTGCAGAACAAGCCCCACCATACTGAAACATTACTTATTAATCCTTATAATCCTTTTTAATCAGTTAATAATACTTAGTAACTAATTAAAATATTATCAATATTATCATGGAAAATGATTCTCAGGTCAATAATTTCCAATTACTGACGTGACTCACGTGAGAATCATTTTCCTTGATAATGTTGGCAATCATGTCATGTGTTTTCTATCAGCTGTTTCAAATAAAGAGCCAAAAAGGGCTGAAATTGTTCAAGATTCAGTTTGATTCATTCAGACTGCCAAATTTTGTGTTCCTCAGATGAACAGGTGGAACATCACAATGTAAATTTCAAACATGCATTTATCAGAGAATAATGAGGTTTTTAGTGTAAAATAAGCACTTGTTAACTCAAGTAGAAAAAGAATGCAGTGCCACAAGTTTAAATGAGCTTTAATAGAAAGGCACATATACAGCCAGAATGTGAGAATTAAAAGCTTTTAAATGCAGAAACCGTTTTGAACTAAACTCCTCTAATCAGAAGTGACAGTCTCTGCTGGATCAGCTCAACTGCTTGTTCTGTCGTTCATGAATTCAAGTATGTCAAAACTAAGTCACAGCTGCGTTCATCTGAACTGAGATCCGATTACCCCATTGGCTCTTTTGTTCCCCCAGCTTTGTGTGTGTGTGTGTATGTGTGTGTGTGTATGTGTGTGTGCGTGCCCATGCGTTTTTAATGAAGGTATGAAAGAAGGTCATTTGTGTGTGTGTGTGTGCGTCTGTTTGTGTTCGTGTAGGTGGATGAGGGTGGAAGAAGGGAAGGGGTCTGTAACACTGGCTCACAATCAGATCTTTCCAGTTTAGCAGTGTTGAGTGAGTGTGAAATGTCTGTTACCTTAATGGAGGTTAAATAAAAGCAATAAATATAAATATCTTTGACCAAATGACATCATGACGTGAGAAATGTACCTGTGTTCACAAAATGAGGGAGTTAAAAGAGGACAAGATATGCGAGGAAAAAAAGGGCAAGATTCACAGGTTCTTAAATAAACGTGTTAATAAGGTCAAACTTAAGTTAGATTACAAGGCTATGATGCTATGCAACTAAAGGTGTGCGTTCCAGAGAGCACACGGAAAAACTAAAAACATGCAAATCGCATCTTCCGGGTTGTGGGATCGGCAGCCATTTTGTTCAGCCCGACTGTACTGCTGCGCTTTAATGAAAATGGCCACCTTCACATACAAAAATACATTTAAAGCAGTTGCGGCCGCAGCGTCTGTGTGTGTAAACCTCAAGAGGAAGGTCTGAAAACCGCGTGAAAACACACAAACGCAGAGTTGAACGCTGCCTGAATGATGGGTTGTACTACACCTGTCTCTATCTCTAGCACTCATTCAATCTCAATCCTTAAAACACTCGTCTTATTGGTCATTATTGACTGATATCCATTCAAACAGGCCCAGAAACACACAAATACAGTCCCAGACTCTTGGTGTTGTTCATTCAGGCCCGTTCTGCTCTGCCAATGAGAGATCAGCAGGGTGTTGGGTGAAATTGTTGACTTTTTTTTTTGGCTGTAGAGGGTCTGAAAGCTTACCAGCAACAACACACACTCACACACAAACAAACGATCTACTGCAGTACTGATGGGCCGTATTCATCCTTCTTTTGCTCCCGTAGAGGTATCTGTGTTTCAGTGGTGCTCGTCTCCCCTCTTCGCTTCACCTTTGTTCACGCCATCCCCTCCTCCTCCTCCTCCCGTCGTCTGATCTGTTTCTTCCGCCCCCCGTCGTCCCGTGCCTCTATTTCTGGATCTGAAAGATGAAGAGGCGGAGGTTGATGTTTTTGGCAGCCAGCAGCTTGTTGCACTCCACGCTGTCGCTGATGGGCAGCAGGGCGTACTCGGTTTCGTTGGCGTCATTGGAGAAGACGTGGTGCTGGATGACGGGTTTGATTTTCACGTCGTCGTACGGGCCCTTCAGGAGCAGGAAGGAGCACTCCAGTGCAGAGTTCACTTTGCTCTTCAGGATGAGCTGGAAGGAGAGCGTGCGCTTGCAGGACAGGTTGGGGTTGCGCTCCGAGTCGTTGACCCGCGCCTTCAGCACCCAGGTCTGGTTGAGCACGGTGAAGCGCGGCGTCTCGTAGTACAGTCGCGTGATGAAGTCGTCGGTGCGGTATGGCCGGAACTGCACCTCTGGAGAGAAGACACATGAGATTTCAGGCTATCAACTTACTTCACGACACATTTTTGTGCTTTAAGTGAATTTCGGTAACACTTTATGTGATGGAGGCCAGTTAGTGAGAGCTGTGCAAGTAAACCTCACTCCCCTGATCTCAAAAGGTGGACTAACAACTGATGCTTGTAAGCGCACCCCGTCTTCCATACCAGAGACGCCGGTTCGAGTCCAGCTTGAAGCGATGCGAGTATGACCGGAGGGGTTACATTGGTGCCGTGACCCGGATGGGAGTGAGGTTTAGGGGGTGAGTGTAACGGAGGCCAGCTAGAGACTGTGGTCTTTAATGTCCTTGTTAGTGCACCCGCCTCCCATGTTGGAGACGCCGGTTTGAGTCCCGCTCAGAGCGGGGCAATTAGGACCAGAGGGGTTACATTGGTGCCGTGACCCGTATGGGAGTGAGTTTTAGGGGGGTGAGTGTAGTCCAGCTAGCGAGAGCTGTGCAGGAGGTAAACCTCACTCCCCTGATCTCAAGAGGTGCACTAACGACTGACGCTAGAGACTGCGGGATCTTTGACACCCTTGTTAGCGCGCCCACCTCCCATGCCAGAGACGCCAACTCGGAACGGTGTGAATAGGACCGGAGGGGTTACATTGGTGCCGTGACCCGGATGGAAGTGAGGTTTAGGGGGTGAGTGTAACGGAGGCCAGCTAGAAACTGCGGTCTTTAGCGTCCTTGTTAGCGCACCTGCCTCCCATGCCGGAGATGCTGGTTCGAATCCCACTCAGAGTGGGGCAAATAGGACCAGAGGAGTAACATTGGTGCTGTGACCCGGATGGGCATGAGGTTTAGGGGGGTTGAGTGTAACGGAGGCCAGCTAGTGAGAGCTGTGCAGGTAAATCTCACTCCCCTGATCTCAAGAGGTGGACTGACGCTAGAGACTGTGGGGTCTTTGGCACCCTTGTTAGCGCACCTGCCTCCCATGCCGGAGACACTGGTTCGAGTCCAGCTCGTAGCATAGTGAATAGGACCGGAGGGGTTACATTGGTGCCGTGACCTGGATGGGAGTGAGGTTTAGGGGGTGAGTGTAACGGAGGCTAGCTAGAGACTGCGGTCTTTAACGATTTTGTTAGTGCACCCGCCTCCCATGCAGGAGACGCCGGTTCGAGTCCCGCTCAGAGCGGGCGATTAGGACCAGAAGGTTACATTGGTGCCGTAACCCGGATGGGAGTGAGTTTTAGGGGGGTGAGTGTAACAGAGTCCAGCTAGTGAGAGCTGCGCAGGAGGTAAATCTCACTCCTCTGATCTCAAGAGGTGCACTAACGACTGACGCTAGAGACGGCGGGATCTTTGGCACCCTTGTTAGCGCACCCACCTCCCATGCCAGAGACGCCAACTCGGAACGGGGTGAATAGGACCAGAGGGGTTACATTGGTGCCGTGACCTGGATGGGAGTGGGGTTTTATGGGGTGAGTGTAACGGAGGCCAGCTAGAGACTGCGGTCTTTAGCGTCCTTGTTAGTGCACCCGCCTCCCATGCCGTAGATGCTGGTTTGAGTCCCGCTCAGAGTGGGGCGAATAGGACCAGAGGGCTAACATTTACAATAAGGTTTCATTTGTTAACATTGGTTAAGTACATAGGTTAACATGAACTAACAATGAACAATACATCTACAGCATTTAGGGATTTCACTCAAAAATGGAAATTCTGTCATCATCCTCATGTCATTCCAAACCCACATGACTTCCGTTCTTCTTCAGAACACAAATGAAGATATTATCAGTTTTAGTAAACAAAGCTCAAGAATGTTTGCTTGACACGTGAGAACCAATGAGGTTCATTCTCGTGTGTCACACGGCACATTTGATCTTCTGCAAGAACCAATGAGGTTTGTTCTCGCACGTCAAGCAAGTGCGGTTGAGCTTCTGTTTATGTTCGCTGATCAATGTTTTTATATTTGAATAAAAGCCTAAATTAAATCTGTTCATCATATAAAGAACAATTCACACTGCACTGACAGACGCAGACCAACGCGGACAATCGCAGATTACAGACCCGTCACTTCTCAGACATTCCATGACCCGACAAACGCTGATTCATCATGTTGTCTGTTGCCGTCTGTCAGTGCAGTGTGAATTGGCAAAGCGATTGTGTCTCTTCAGAAGACTTGGATTAAACCGCTCAATTCATATGGATTTATTTTTGATCTCTTTATGAACGTTTTGAAGTATTTGAAATTTGGTTAGTCTTTGATGGAGGGATAGAAATCTCTCAGATTTCATTAAAAATATCTTTGTGTTCCAAAGATGAACGAAAGTCTTATGGGTTTGGAAGGGTGAGTAAATGACTGAAGTATTCAAGTTCTAGAGCCATATGACAAAGAATCAAAACAAGCTGAGCTTCATTTGAAGACTCATATGAAGGGTCTAAATATGCAATGAAATGAGACTCAAGGTTTTTATGTACCTGTAAAACCGATCTTCTCAAAGCACAGCAGGCTGAAGATGCTGTTGTAGAGCTGTAGCTCTCTGCGATGGCTCTGGTCCATCTCGTCCAGGATGCCCATCAGCTCCATGCCGGTCTTGGATGGGTGGGAACACTCTGCCTCATGAGCGCTGAGCTCATGGAACGGCCCCTGCCATGGGCAGCCAATCCGCTTGTACTTGCACTGCGTCACTCTATTTCCAAAAATAAAAAATAAAAATTTGAAAGCAATGACCAACCAAAAACTGTATCATCACACAGCATATCCAACTTTACCTGCATCCATACTAGACGAGACACTATTAACTATGACTTTTGCCTCAATAAACTCCTAATTACTGCTTATTAATAGTTAGTAAGGTAGTTGTTAAGTTTAGGTATTGGGTAGGATTATGGGATGTAGAATATGGTCATGCAGAATAAGGCATTAATATGTGCTTTATAAGTACTAATAAACAGCCAATATCCTAGTAATATGCATGTAACTAGTAGTGAGAATTGGACCCTAAACTAAAGTGTTAACATATTTATATATAGCAAATCTCTACTGCTTGATTGTATACATCATTGCAAAATGTAAACTATACTATTGTCCAGCTCTAGTATGCAAAGCTGCTTTGAAACAATGTTTATTTTAAAAAGCGCTATACAAATAAAATTGACTTGACTCTTGACTTGAATCTTTTGCATTGTATCTCAGTTTGCTGGCTGATTGAATGTAAAATTATATAAAATTTGAAGAGATTTAATTTTTGTGAGTGAATGCATGTATAGTCCAAGCCAAATGTCTATGTTTATACATCTTTATGACTAGAATAAGATGAGAGAATAGGGAGGATTCACAAACACAAATTGCGCCCACTGACCAGCGCAATTATTTGCACCAAAGTCCCTTTAAGGAAAGTCATCTTGGTAATGCTGAAGACACATTTGATCACAGTGGCCTTATATGTGATGCTAAAGCACTAAAGTAAATCACTCTGGATAAAGACTAAAAATAATCTCTTTACATGTTCATCTACACGCCTGGATTTGTGCCCGGTTACACTGAATTTTCACAAGAAAACGGACAAAAACATCTTTTAAACAAACTTTTCATAAGTTGTAATAGCCCAACATTAAAGTCACCATGAAATCAAAATTGACAATTCTTATTTTTATAGAATATTGCAGTATTTATTATAAAAGAATAATCTGTGCACATCAATATTTCTTTAAAAAAAAACATATGCCCTCATAGTTTTTAATTAAAAACAGTAACATTCTCGTTGCCTCGCAAAGTCGTCTCTTCTCTGATGAGGGCTGGGAAATAAGGTTGTCCAATGGCCAGTTTCAATTCTTCCCCTTCAGCAACCTGTCACTCACAGGAAACCATCGTAGCGATTAGTAAACGACAACCATCCAAGCAATAAGATGGTTGTGATTTCCATATTTGAATGACTTTAATTGCACTGGGCCATTTAAAAAAAGAAAAAAGACTTTGAATATGGCACAATCCATAACAAGCCCAACAGAGTGCAATAATGAAAAAGTCCATTCATCTTATCCACATGGAAATTGATTTTTAATGATAATTTATAAACCATTTAAAACAATCATTAATCGATGCTATATGCTTTTGCTGAAGTCGTCAGTCTGCATTATTTCAACTTATTTTTAAAATAATCATGTTAAACAGCGGAAATTAATGGTAAAACCGATATTACCCATGATTCTGTATAGAAAATTCCACTAATCGGAGTGCAACAAGCAAATATATATATATATAACAATCTCTTCTCTTCCCTGTCATTATCTTCACGCAGGTGACGCAGTAAGCACAGTGAAGGCTTCCGTGTTTACGTCCAAACGTCGGCTCAGTATCAGCCAAAGCTGATCACGTGAGCAGCACGACACACGCATGTGATGCTGACGCAGGAGCCAGCCAATAATGAGTCTGCATTCTGATGTACAACCTGGAAGTGCTGGACATGAACAACGTATGAAAATGACACAGAAGAGAAGATGTTGCACCACTGCAGTCACGTCGACTGTTTTAAAAATGTCTTTAGTACCTTTCTGGACCTTGAAAGTGTCGGTTATATTGCTGTCTATGGACGAGTCATGTTCCTCTCGGATTTCATCAAAAATATCTTAATTTGTGTTCCGAAGATGAACAAAGGGTGAGTAATTAATGACAGAAATGTCTTTTTTGGGTGAACTAACCCTTTAAGTACACAATCTTGTACCTTTGTCTTTTTGTCCAATTTTCAAATACATTTTTTGCTTTAAAGTTTGTAATGTTGTGATGCTCCTCGTTTGAATCATGGCTTACAACACTTTAACAATCCCAATGGGAAAAATGAATGGAAAAAATACTGAGGCTGCTGAAAAAGTGGGCAGGCTCTAATGCACTGCATTTACAAAGGTGGTGTGTTGTGCTGAAAAGAATCCTAACGAATTTAAATAGCAATTGTGCAAAAGTGTACAAGTGGAGTGGCAGAAGTGTTTAGTGAAATCCCCCCCATGGCTTTACATATGTGTTGAGCGTAATCTTGCTCATTCAGGTGTCTGTTTTGTGAATTGGTGCAGCAGTACCTGTCCTGGCACTCCTCTGTTCGATGGCGGTCGAGGCTGGAGCGAGGGAACTGTTTGAGGCAGTAGCTGCACTCAGAGGGCAGTTCACTCACGGCTTTCTCCACCGCCAGGTTCCTGCAACACAGACTCTTACTTATCTCACAGCGGCAGTTAGGACACGTGGCCTGCTCCTCTTTTAGACGCGCATCAGCAAGCAGGTGGATGAAGCAGCCTGCGCACATCAGGTGCCCGTTTGTACACTGTGAAATGAGAGCACACATCTTCAGCCCACGGCGCAGAGCACAACAAGAGCTCAAACCATCTCACAGGGATTCTTATGCAAAACACAAGGATGCAGGGTGGTGTTTCCTCATTTTCCTCAAAAAGAGACAGAGCGGTAGTTTCCTGAATGATTTAAGGGGAAATAAGGAAGCTCAATTTTGAGGTTAAATAAGGGCTGTGTCCGAAATCGCCCCCTATACCCTTAAATAAGGCATTGTTTGATGGGACAGCCATTTGTAGTGGTGTCCGAAACCATAGTGGACATTATCGAGTGCACTCATTTAATCCCATAATGCACCTCAATAACGAGTGTACAACTGATGTACACTCAATGACTAGAGAATAGACCCACTGCGAGCGTCTCGCCAGAAGATGGCGCCCACAGCTGAATCATCCATCCATCCGTTTTCCAAACCGCTGGTCCAATGTGGGTACAGCATAATATCTTAGTTATAAATTCCTTTTTATACCTATCCTTTTTATAAGGATCCCAAGCAGTGTTTCCAAGTCCGTGGTTTTTCCGTGGAATCGGGTTACTTTAACACTGTTGTTTTTCATGTCCGCGGTTTGAAACGACCCCAAATAATATATTTAGCTCCTGGAATGTGAATTTTACCAGGGGAACCCCGCCAAAAACGCAGAATTTACCAGCCGGAATGCGATTTTTACTGGGGGACCCCCCCTGAAACGTGATAGTTTTGGGTTAGTTTGAGTAGCAATAGCGTGGGTTTTGTTGTGTGAACCTGGCAACCCTGATCCCAAGGTTAGGTAGCTGAAGTTTGTTTATAACAAGAACCCTGATCATTTCGGTCTGAACAGTATATGCAGAGCATTTCAGCGCAGAGAAAACGGGAGAAAAATTCCTAATTTCACATGCAAAGGGAGTTTCTGTGTTTGATTTGTAAGTGGATCTTAATGGGGAAAAATAATAATTATTAATAATAAAAACTATATGACTCCTTTTAGGTAAGAAAGGGGTGTTAAAAAAACTCTAATTTCATTCCTCGTATAAAAATGTACTCAATTTGTCATTTGCTTTCATCTCACTTGCATCGAAATATGTACATTTATGTTACACTTTATTTTAACGTGTCCTTGTTACAGTGTAAATATACACTGAAGCACTGAGTAATATTAATTAACATGTACTTACTATAGGGTTAAGGTTAATTGCATGTAATTATGCATTATTTACGCATATATTAAATACGTGTAACGAGGACTACAAAATAAAGGGTTACATTTTATTTTAAGGTGATGTAGTTATATTGTACTTAAATTACTACATTTAATACAAGTACTTACTATAAAGTTAAGGTTAGGGTTTGGTTTAGGGTTAGTTATTTGTAATTATGCATTACTGTTATTACATAGTAAGTACATGTAGTAACGAGCAACTACATCACCTTAAAATAAAGTGTTACCAAATAAAAGTGTTACCCAAATTTACTGTCACAAATACATGTAACATAAAAATGTGATTTTAAATAATGTTCAAAAATAATTCAAGGCATTCTATGCCAAAAAAAAAGCTTTGTTTTAACATTTTATTTTGAATTAGCTTTTATTTTTATATTTTCAGTTTTAAAGGANTTAGAGTTCTGTGCCATAAAGGCTGAATAATTGGACACTCCCAGATACAGTGGATAAAAGTACCTCCGTCGTTTTGACATTTCCAACAAGCATTATTATTTGTCAGACCCATTCTATTTAGTCTAAGAGGTGTCAGATAGATATAATTTTAGTTTTAATCATTTCAGCACTTCAACTTATTGTATATCAGTTAGTTGCCAACATTTCTTTTTAATTTCAAATTTTTCATATAAAATGTATATTTTATTTCAGCTTATTTGAATTAACAGAAATTATTCTAATAATTTTAGTTAACCACAATAATAACACTGATGCAATTTTCTAGCTTTACGATTAGTTCTAGGTTTCATTTGAATAATTCTGTTACTGGTTTACTAATTCACCAGCTGATCTATTTCACAGGAGGTAAAGTCTGTAGAGTCTGCTTTTGGTTAATTCAGTGGGCAGTTGATTTTCATCCTGGCTTGTTTGTTTTGCTTCAGGACTTGCACATGTTCGCCTCATATGATAGGATTCAAACCCTGATTCTGTAATAAACGGATTACGCGGCATGAGCTTAATAGCATTGATGCTCTCCGACACCTCCTCCCCGAATCACATGATACATTTAGGGGTCAGTGTGAGAGGATGTCAGTGTTTTCTCATGCTCTGTGTCTAATATTTCCTCTCAAAATGACAAAATGACCACTCCAGTGGATTTATCCAAACATCATTATGTCATTAAACGGACACCTGTGAAAATATAAAGGAGGGTATATGCACATCTAATCACACGCCAGACGTGTGAACAAAGTGTGTGAAAACATGAGAGGAAGTTATTTTACTGCTGGTTCAGCCTGTGGCTTCAGAGGGATTATATGGGGTGCATATTTGGGGGAGGGGTGATCAGAAGAGCCCAGCAGTGATTGGGTTAAACAGGTCATGTGACCACCCTGATTGTCATGTTAGCCTTTGAAGCCAAAAAACAGCTGCTCAGGTCTGCATCACATGACGTTGTAACATCTGAAACCTTCAAAAAATAACAAAAAAATAAAAAAACATGTACCTGCAATGGCAAATGTGTGAACGCAAGCATTTTATTAGAGTCACAAGACAGTGTGTAATCAGTAAATACAATCACAATGACAAAAAGATAACCCCCTTTGTGTCATAACTATAATAACATGCTCTGTTGCATTCCAACAGGATGCTGCTGTTATGTAGGCCCACTTCATGCATTAGGATTTTCTGCACTGTAAGCTCCATAATGGCTTTGTTTACCTGGTACACCGAGGCTTTAGGCAGGTCCAGACACACCGTGCAGCACAGCACCGAGTACAGGCGCTCCTCGAGCTTCCCCGCTTCTCCTTCCTGCTGCCTCACTCGCTTCTTGGGCGGCGCGTCCGGGTCGGCCTCGGTACTCGAACCGTCTCTCCGCACGCCGGACTCCTCCTGGATACCTGCCAGTCCGGCGCTCCCCGGACCAGCATCCAGGGCGCCCCCCACAGGACCGACACCCAGACCCGATGATGAGGAGCCCGGGGCGGCCGCGACGCCTAATTCCATCCGCTCTTCCATCGAAGACATCCGAATGAGTCACGGGGGGATATTTGGGCGCAGGATCCGCTGGATGTCAGGGTGAGATTTTCAAGCTAGTTGGCCTTTAATAATGGGGGTCTGGACAGCCAACAAAGCTCTCAGTTTTAAACCATCAAGCGTCAGTTCGAATAGGTTAATTTAGGGTAATATGATACTAGCTTATGGGACAGTGAATATAATTTCATCTGTGTTTTACTGCGGTTTGGCCTGCATGAATGCCTGTAATTTCTGGATATATCTCAGGTAAGCTTCGGCTCTCAGCTTGTAAAGAGAGAGAGAGAGAGAAAAAACAGCAAAGACTCAACAAAACAACAGGCTGTTGTTTAGAGCCGTTATCCGCCGTGACAGCACGCGCACGGCGACTCTCCGCGACCTGACCGGGCTCTTTCCCTCCGGTTCACCTTCCGATTCCAACCGAGCCACTCCGACACGATCCGGATTCACCCGAAAGCTTAAAAGTTATCAGTTTGCTGCAGAGTCTCTTCGATAGTCCTTCCCTTAATCTACACTGCCATCTTTGTTTTTTTCCTGCCTGTCTCCTCCTCTCCCCCTGTCCGCTTGTCCGTTTCTGATTCAGCCAATCCGAGGACGGTTTACTCAGCGCGAGGTGAAGAACACGCGAATACTGTCATCCGTTATTGAGCTGTCAGCGAACGCGCTTGCCAGTAGTAAAGATGGCCGCTCTGCCCTTCTCTTTCGCGCTCGCTGATTGGCTGCAACAAATGTTGTGCTTCCATCAGATGACTGGGGATATTTAAAGAGCGATGCGTTGCGCATGCGCACCGGCCTCCTGCGGGTCATGGCTGAAGCTTTTTTAAGAGAAAGGTGATTAAAAACTTTTGTAATTTGGATAGTGTGATGCTTGATTTTGTTAGTTGTATTTTATTGTGCTAGTTTGTCGTATTATTGTCATGGTGATTATAGCTTAAGAGTAAAAAGGTGACCAAACCTTTTCATACTATGGTCAAAATCCCCATAACACTCCTTATAATATGCGACAAAATGGCAACGTCATCGTGGGTTGTCATTCATGTAAATTATTATATTTGACAGAATGATGAATGGAAGAATACTTTATTTTTGATTGGATAAATATACATTTTAAGCTACTTTATAATATAATTTATTATTTTTGTCACCTTTGTTTTTTGTCAGTGTTTTTTTTTTTTGACCCCGAAACCAGAGTGACCCCTGAGGGGGAGGGGAAATGGTCTCAGCCAATCAAATAACGTGGTCTGTGATGCACTAGTTTGGGCAATACAGCTGTCAGTCTAGCTTGCCCAACCTGAATAAGCTTTGTGTGTTGCTCTGGGGGGGGATTATAGCCTGAATACTTTGCTATATGCTTATTACTAATATATATTTTAATGTAATACAGAAGGTATTAGTAATGATGCTGAGATTAAGATGCCGTTTTTATGCACCCCTTTAAAGTACACTTAAAATACCACATTTACAATGAAGGTTGAAGGAATAAAGTCACCTGACAAGGACAAGAGCTTTCTTCATTAATTATTACCTCTGAACCGCTTGGTATTTCAAACATTTTTGTTTTTGCTTAATGATGATGAAAATGTATTTATTGACGAGAGATGTAATTATATGATTATTATACTTATACCGTCAACAAAATTATGATTATTTGTATGCATTAGTTTTAAAAAATTGGAGTTACCAGTAACTCAAACTGTTCTTGTTTTAGCGATACCTTAAAGGGTTAGTTCACCCAAAAATGAAAATAATGTCATTTATTACTCGCCCTCATGCCGTTCCACACCCGTAAGACTTTCGTTCATCTTCAGAACACAAATTAAGATATTTTTGATGAAATCCAATGGCTCCATGAGGCCTGCATAGCCAGCAATGACATTTCCTCTCTCAAGATCCATTAATGTACTAAACACATATTTAAATCAGTTCATGTGAGTACAGTGGTTCAATATTAATATTATAAAGCGACGAGAATATTTTTGGTGCGCCAAAAAAACTAAATAACGACTTATTTAGTGATGGCCGAATTCAAAACACTGCTTCATTAAGCTTCGGAGCGTTATAAATCTTTTGTGTCGAATCATGATTCGGATCACGTGTCAAACTGCTGAAATCATGTGACTTTGGCGATCCGAACTGCTGATTCGACACGCTGATTCATAACGCTCCGAAGCTTCATGAAGCAGTGTTTTGAATTCGGCCATCACTAAATAAGTCGTTATTTTGTTTTTTTGGCGCACCAAAAATATTCTCGTCGCTTTATAATATTAATATTGAACCACTGTACTCACATGAACTGATTTAAATATGTTTTTAGTACATTAATGGATCTTGAGAGAGGAAATGTCATTGCTGGCTATGGAGGCCTCACTGAGCCATCGGATTTCATCAAAAATATCTTAATTTGTGTTCTGAAGATGAACGAAGGTCTTACGGGTGTGGAACGACATGAGGGTGAGTAATAAATGACATTATTTTCATTTTTGGGTGAACTAACCCTTTAAATTCCTTATATGTGTTATAAAAGTGTATAATTTTGTAATTGAAATGTGAATGGAACAAAGATTAATAGACATTTTATCATCATAAAACATTATTTTATGCACCAAATTATAGAAACGTGTATCCAAACAGCTAATAAAGTTTAATTGTGTTATCTTACAGTCTAAAACATTTACACAGTAATCATAATGTTTCAAAGAGGCTAAATAACTTTAACAAAAAGGCTGAAAAAGACTAAAACAAAAGTGCTATGAAATGAAACAAAGGAAGACAAATAATACTAACATAACAACTAACATTCCCACACACATTGGCACTCAAGTTATAGAGGCCGAGCTTGACCGATTCATTTTTGATGCTTCTTAAAAAACAAAACTAGTCCTTCCTTATTGAATTGTTTTGGTTACACTTTATTTTAAGGTGATGTAGTTACATTGTACTTAGTACTACTGAGTAATATTAAAGAGGTGGTTGATTATGATTTCACTTTTTTTAACTTTAGTTAGTGTGTAATGTTGCTGTTTGAGCATAAACAACATCTGCAAAGTTACAATGCTCAAAGTTTAATGCAAAGGGAGATATTTACTCTGTTTAAGGACTACAACAAATGGCTGGTAGGGACTATAATGAGCTTCTTCCCGGGTTTGTGACATCACAAACCCTAACATTTACATAAACCCCACCCCAAGAACACGCAACAAAGGGGGTGAGGCCATGTCGGGCTGCTTTAGAGAAGAGGAAGAGTTGTTGTAGTAGAGTGTTGTTGTCGTCATTTTAAGCCGGACTGCTTCACAAATGAGGGTCAATTCAACCCTGGATTTGCAAAAAAGATTAACATGACGGCACATGTTAGTCGATGAGTTGAATCAACTCCACAGAAACTACATACATTTATCCACTAACCATTCAGAAACATCCAGTTTCATTCTAAAAGTTGTAACTTCTTCCTGAGTCTCTCCATCAGTGTCGACTCCGGTTTGAACAATGTAAGGCTGAACACCGTTACTGACAATCCTCATTTTAGCTGCGTGAGATTCTCCAGCTTTGTTGTTGTTGAGAAACCAAAGCTGTTCAACAACAACAAAGCTGGAGAATCTCACGCAGCCAAAATGACGATTGTCAGTAACGGTGTTCAGCCTTACATTGTTCAAACCGGAGTCGGACACTGATTAAAGCTCCGCCCTCTTCTGGTAAGCGGGCCGGGAGCAGCAGCTCATTTGCATTTAAAGGAACGCACACAAAAAGGGTGTGTTTTTGCTCACACCCAAATAGGGGCAAATTTGACAAGCTATAATAAATGATCTGTGGGGTATTTTAGGCTGAAACTTCTGGGGACACCAGAGACTTATATTACATCTTGTAAAAGGGGCATTATAGGTCCCCTTTAATTAACTACATGTACGGTTAGGGTTTGTTACTTGTAATTATGCAAAATAATTTACTGTTATTACTACATGTAGTAACGTTTAACTACGTCACCTTAAAATAAAGTGTTACCAATGTGTCTTTTTGCAGTCTTTCTTTTTAAACACAGATAAAGAAGAAAATATATAATTAGAGGCTATAAAAACAACATTATATAATACTACATAAATGGCCCTTCTTTCTCTAGTCAGTAAATAATCTCATAATAATAATAATAGATATTTCAATGTCCTGGGTCATTTAATTAGTGACCTGTAGGCTCGCACGGAATTTACATTGAATTCGTATTTGTTTATTAAATATTGATTATACCTTAAGCTAGAAAGAAGAGTGCACTCATTTAACCATCAAAAATGAGTGCAGAAATGTTCAAATCAGTGCAAAATCAGGTCAAAAACTCTGAACTTTCAGTCAGTATCAGTGCTTAGTATATGTGTAGGTTTGAGAGATGTAGGTCCTACATTGTATTATAGTGTTAAATTTTGTCTCAGTTGTACTGTCCCTCTTTTGTACATTCACATGGCCTGTGTTGTCCTGACTCTTTTGGTCTTGTCATATATTATTGGTTTCTTCTAGTCACTTATTTATGCTGGCTTCTTCAGCCTTCACTAACTCATTACTCAGCAGGTAACTCTTGTTTCGTGTCAGTGTCTTCTTGCTGTGCTGGTTTCTCAGGTACATGCTGATCTGTGGTATTTTGCTTATTTGTTGTGGTGTCTTCAGCATGGGATGAAGTTTGTTGGTTGCTCATCATGTTATGAACCTGTTCAATCTGCTGGTCTCTGGCATGTGCGTTAATATCTGGTTCATAGTTATTGTTCAGTATGTTCTCGTGAATTTGTGCAGCATGAAATTTCTCTGCCAGCATCTCTGGTTTGTGAGAATCTCTCTTATTAATTTCCAACTGTCTGCTTAGTTTCTGCTGGCTGTGCCTCTCAGCTGTGGCCTTTGTCGCCCCCTTATGGTCTTTTTGTGCTGTTGTATGTTGAATCCAGTCATGCTGCAGGGTTTGACTAGCTGTCAAACGCCTTTTCGGGTTGACCTCCAGCAGAGCCCTGACTAGAGCTTTAGCCCCTGGAAAACACAGACATCAACACTTCACAGCATCTAAATTACAGTAGATCTGAAGGGATTACAGGAACAGTTCAACCAAAAATGAAAATTCTCTCATTTACTCCACCTGAGAATGCAGTGCATGAATGGAGCATCTTGGAGGAAAGAAACTACACGAGGTTGAGTAAATGATGACAGCATTTCCATTTTGGTGTGAACTAACCCTTTTGCACAGGGTAAAATGTTGGAGTTCAAGATCTCACCCTCGGATACATTATCCCAGTAAGGGGACAGAAAGTGGACTTCTCCCTTCTGGATGAGACGGAATAGCTCCTCTTGATTACGATCTGGACTGCGGAACGGAGGAAACCCACTGAGCAGCACAAACAGTATAACACCCATCGCCCAAACGTCCACTCCAACACCGTAACCTATTCATATATAGACATACATGCATAGCTGATCATTGGAAATATCTGACACTAATCGTGTATTTTAATCAGTGTACTTCTTGTTTGAGATTTTGCTCAGCTAATCTGAGTGAGTGCAGACTTTACCTGTCTCAGCAAGTATCTCTGGAGCAACATATGTAGGTGTGCCACAAACTGTGAACACTGGCTCTGTTACCACCATGGCTAATCCAAAATCCGCCAACTTCAGATTCAAACTTCCATTGCCATGCCGCTGTACCTTAAAATCCGTAAAAAAATATTTTTTTGTTTTGTTTTAAATGCATGTCCTATGCAATACAAAAGTGTTTGCAAAGTAGCCTACTGCACTGCAGCTTGTTTCATGTAATGAGTTACTTTTTCCAACGAGAGGCGCTATTGAGCGAGATGAGGGAATAATGGCACGTGCTCATCTAATGGTCCCCTCTCTAGTAATATGTAGAGTTAAAAAGTGCGATTTCAATGAATCGGTTCAGATGACTCTGTATAAAGGGTTAGTTCACCCAAAAATTAAAATAATGTCATGTCGTTCCACACCCGTAAGACCTTCGTTAATCTTCAGAACACAAATTAAGATATTTTTGATGAAATCCGATGACTCAGTGAGGCCTGCATAGCCAGCAATGACTTCCTCTCTCAAGATCCATTAATGTACTAAAAACATATTTAAATCAGTTCATGTGAGTACAGTGGTTCAATATTAATATTATAAAGCGACGAGAATATTTTTGGTGCGCCAAAAAAACAAAATCATGACTTATATAGTTATGGCCGATTTCAAAACACTGCTTCAGGAAGCTTCGGAGCGTTATGAATCAGCTGTTCGGAGCGCCAAAGTCATGTGATTTCAGCAGTTTGACACGTGATCCTAATCATGATTCGACACAAAAGATTCATAAAGCTCCGAAGCTTCCTGAAGCAGTGTTTTGAAATCGGCCATCACTATATAAGTCGTTATTTAGTTTTTTTGGCGCACCAAAAATATTCTCGCCGCTTTATAATATCAATATTGAACCACTGTACTCACATGAACTGATTTAAATATGTTTTTAGTACATTAATGAATCTTGAGAGAGGAAATGTCATTGCTGGCTATGGAGGCCTCACTGAGCCATCGGATTTCATCAAAAATATCTTAATTTGTGTTCCAAAGATGAACGAAGGTCTTACGGGTGTGGAACAGCAAGAGGGTGAATAATAAATTACATTATTTTCATTTTTGGGTGAACTAACCCTTTAAATTCCGTTTAAGATCGATTCGTCTTAAACGGTCCTCATTTGTAGTATTGGAAATCCGATTTATTCTATTGAATCGGTTTGTTCGGATGTTTTATGTAAATAAACAGATATTCACCTATGTAATGTTTTTCACTCGTTTAAGTAAATGTTCTTGTATTTAGTAGTAATTTTATATTATTTGATTCTATTAAAATGTTTTCAGTCTATGAAATAATGCTTAATATTTTGCTTAACATATTGTATTTTAGTGTTAACTAAAACTATTTAAAAACATTTCGGTAATTTAAATAAGCTGAAACAAAATAAAATATAAATATTAGATGAAAAACTAAAAATAGAAATGTTTCCCTGGCAGCTAACTGAAATAAATTAGTTTAAGATGATTTTAAGTTGAATGACTAGAACGAAAGATGAANNAAAAAAAAAAAAACGAATAGAAATGACAACAACAAAAAAACAACTCATGACAAAATTACTTGTTAAAATAAAAAAAGATATGTATATAAAGCCAGTTCATAATATTAGTAAATAATATAATAGTATGTAAATAATACTAAAATAAAGACCCGTTTATGCCAAAAATGACAACTATAACAATAACTGTAAAGATTTCGTTTTAAATTTAAAAGAATATCACACCACAACTACAACGATAGCGACACAGAGGAACAATATCGTTGGAATCACTTTTTTTTCCAGCTGATGAAAGATACAAAACATTAGCAGCCAATCAGAATCCATCCTGCTTTAAAGAGCTCGCGCATTTAAAGAGACAGACACAAAACTGCAGCGTCCACACAAGCGGACAGTACCGTTCTGTTTATTCTAATCGTGCGATGCAGTTTTGTCGTCTGCCACTTTAAATGGTCTCTTTAAAGCAGGATGGATTCTGATTGGCTGATTATCATTTATCGGCTGAAAAGAAAGATCGTTCTGAAAGTGATTCCAACACTATTGTTTCACTGTGCTGTTATATAGCTATAGTTGCAGTATTCACTCTGCTATTCTTCTGTAGAATGATATTTAGAACTATATCTTTATCGTTAGAGTCATTGTCCTTGGTGTGAACGGGCCTTAAAGGGATAGTTCACCCAAAAATGAAAATTCTGTCACCATTTACTCCCCCTCAAGTTGTTCCAAACCTGTATACATTTCTTTGTTCTGCTGAACACAAAGGAAGATATTTGGAAGAACGATTGTAACCAAACAGATCCCAGAGATTTTTTGGCTGCTATGGTAGTCAATGGGGGCGAGATCTGTTTGGTTACAAACATTCTGCCTAATATTATCCTTTGTGTACGGCAGAACAAAGAAATGAATACAGGTTTGGAACAACTTGAGGGGGAGTAAATGGTGTCAGAATTTTCATTTTTGGGTGAACTGTCCCTTTAAGCCTGAATTTGAGTAACATTACCAGTAGGTTTTCAGGTTTGATGTCTCGGTGTGCAATGCTCTTGTTGTGGATGTATTCCAGAGCCTGACTGATGTCTGTGATCATGCATGCAGCACTTGGCTCAGTAAACCTGCCGCTCTGAGTGATGGCATCAAACAGGTCTCCACCGGTGACCAGCTCCATCAGCAGGTAAACATGTGTGTCCGTGTGATGAGAACGAAACAGCTGGATGAGCCGAGGATGTTCCAGACTACGCAGCAGAGCGATCTCATTCTGGATCATGTGACCGCGTCCCTGCAGCTTTGCGTTGTCCACAATCTTCATGGCGAAGGTTTCGGCCAGGCCTCTCACACGGCACTCCCTGACCACCGCAAAGTTCCCATCTCCTACCACGCGGCCCATGTCGTAGCAGCGCTCGATGTCCTCCAGCGATAGTTCTGCACCATCAGGTGGTACGTTACCCTTCAAGTCTTTCTGCTCCACTGTTTCCTGCTTATTAATGTCCCGCTCAGTTATCGTCTCTACATTTAGAGCGTTTTGAGGAACAGATTTTGTATTGGCTTTCAGCGGTCTACAGTGTGCTTTTTCCAAAGAAACCATGTTGTTTTGAGAAGAAGTACTTTTATTACTGGGGTTATTTGGCTTGTCCGAACATCGACCGCTTCTGATTGGAGGTATAGGAGGACCGCATCCTCGGCAGCTCCGGCAGTAAATGGCGTCTCTCTTTCTTTCCTCCTTCTTCGCCTCCTTCTCATCTTCTTTCTGCAGGTCAGCTTTCCTCCTCCACAGTTCTCTTTGCCTTTCTCTCCTCACCTTTTCTTTTTGCCTTCCAACAGGCTGCAGGTTGTTGACAGGTGGTTGGTTTACCTGTTGATCGTGTACCGCAGGTAAGGACACCTCAGCTCCTGGATCATCATCATGGAAACCACTATCCGCCTTAGTGGCCTTGGGCCTCAGGATACGCTCCCATACCCTCAGAAGGTGTTCGCAGTGTCCGGGGTTTTCCGGATACAGCTCATCCAGTGCTGCACTTACATCGTCAAGCGACGGTCGGCTGTTTCCAAAGGCCATGAAGGCATGATCAAAGCGGAAGAAGTCAGCAAGGCTGTGGATCTCCCGGCCGGAAGGGCTAAAGAGGTGGCGTATTCGAGCGTTGTTCCAGCAGGGGAAGCCAAGCGCTTCGGACACATCTGCCATGAGCTGCTCGAACGTCTGCACTGCACGGCGGTTTAACAGCAGCGAGATCTTCCGCACGCTGTCCTTTCCACACGGTCGCACCACGGTCACGATTCGTGGGCGCACTGGGCTTGATTCTGCGTGCCTGGCATGGTAGCCACTCGCCTTGGGAACTCCTGCTTCCTCCCAATGACACACGGGGCTTTCTGAAGGTCCGAAATCTGTGGGCGGCCTTCGGAGTCTTGATCTGTGCAGGTAAGAGGGAAGAGGTTGCCGAGGGGCAGCATTTGGGCATTTTGGCAGTTTAATCCTTTGATCTGAAACACAAACATATATTTTTTTTGTTAGTAGAGCAACTTGTCCAAAGAAATGCTTTGTTCATCAAGAGCGCAGCATGCAAAATTGCTTGATCAGATTTTGGAGGGGGGGAAGCTTATACAGGCGAATTAAAGAGGAAGTGTGCAACATTAATAATTAAGAGCAGGTGTGTATTGAGGAGCAATGCCGAGACATGCAGATTCTCAAATTGCACCTCATGCTCCAGGGGTAACGGAAAGGGATCAAATCTGATCATGTCGGATCACTTTACTCAGCTTGCGCAGCTTGTTTTCTTTCATTCTGTCTTTCTTTCTTTCCATGCACGCCCTAAACACACGTCTTTAAGTGGAAGGATGCAAGAGGCATTAAGAAATTGAACACCAAAAGCAGTCAAAGATGCTGTTTTACTAAGTCACTTAAGAAAGATCTTTTGAAAGAACTATTACAAAAGCAAAGCCATTGTGAAATATGAAGTAATAAACCTAATGTTGTAAAACAAAGGCTTGGTTTCACAGACAGCATATTTTATATAGTTTTTAATACATATTGCCTACATTTAAGCTCGTTTAACAAATATTAGAAGTAAAAATTAAACATTTAGAAGTAATTCAAATATAATCGACTATTCTCTGTTCTCCTGTTTCCACCGTAACGGCGCTGGATCTCGTGCCGGAGATGACTCGCATTCGGCGGGGAACTACTAACTTCAGACCGCTGCCTGCGTTTCATTCATAGCCGAAAAATGCTGTGATTTACTCCATAACCTGTCCATAAAAAAATCGGTGTAAAATTCTGAGAACATATTTTAACTTTCTAAGTATTTATATTCTGTATCTTTTTGAATAAAATCATACATTTTTATGGAAGGCATCAGGCGTATCCATCACGCGAAAAGGCCGACGCGACACTCGTTTAGGCGACTCACATCGCGCCCCTGTATGTTGCTTTGCAAAAAATTAAAGATATACAGAACAATAAAGAATTTTTAGATAAAATAAAATGTACACAAACCTGTATTTTACCGAAGACATGCATTCATTTGACAGAGCTGCAAAAAGCCAGCGATAAATAATACTGGGTTGTTACGTCTGACCCAGGATCTGGGTAACACAAAAACTACCCAAACACTGGGTTGTTACGTCTGACCCAGGATCAGGGTAACACAAAAACTACCCAAACACTGGGTTGTTACGTCTGACCCAGGATCTGGGTAACACAAAAGCTACCCAAACACTGGGTTGTTACATCTGACCCAGGATCTGGGTAACACAAAAACTACCCAAACACTGGGTTGTTACGTCTGACCCAGGATCTGGGTAACACAAAAACTACCCAAACACTGGAAAAAAAAACCCAAAAAATGACCCAAAAGGCTCAACCCAGGACTTGGGTAGAAAAAAATAACCCAAGATTTTTTAGAGTGTGCCTTAGAAGAAGAAAAAAAACATTACTGGTGTGCATCTCGAGACAAAACAACGGCACTGACACATATTTTAAGATATGTCAGTGCAAGTTACTTTCAGTTAAAACAGCTCAAACAAGCATTTTAGTCTTAGACTATATGCTTAAAACTGGGGGTAAGTTATTTTTAAATTTAATTAAGTTTGAATTGTGAAAAATTTAATTTATGCTTTGAAAAATATACATTTATTAACGACATATTAGAATATCATATAACTAATGTTATTTATCTAAGTAATAATAATTATATAATATTATTTAGTTTGTTTATTCATCATAAGAATAGATGTAATGGCACATAATCATAGCGAAATAAACTCGTTACGGTAAGATTCTCCCAATGTGAACTGCTTAAATTTACCTAGTTAAACTTTTAGTCATTGCCCTGTTTCTCTCAATGCATTTATTTATTAATCATTCGAACTCACCTGTCAGTCCCCATCTGGGTCTCGGTGGCTCTCGCCCCGGTCGCTGGTTCCACACCGGTGTCATTCTGTTCCACTGCTCGCAGTATCACCAGTATAAACCCGTGAGTCTGATTCACTGGCCATACTGTCCCAGAGATGTCCGGCGGCTTCACAAAAGAGTAAAAAAATCTATAATCATTATGAAATCAACGCGCACCTCTGAACAAGCCCCTGAGGAATCGTGAAAGTTTAAAACAGCGCTGAATTTACAGGACAGTGAATCGGACAGTGCGCACACAGACAGTATTCAATCAGACATGAGGTAACATGGGGATATCGAGAAACCGCATCTTTTGGAAAAGCTACGAGCGCGTTACCGGATACTCCGCATCCTGCTGCAAGCGCGTCTCCCCGGTAACCCACAGAGAGATCACACACACACACACACACACACACACACACACACACAGGCGTAATGGTTTTTATATTGTACAAAATGTATTTTCTCTCCCCCTACACTACCCCTACCCCTAAACCTAACCATCACAGGAAACTGTGCACACTTTTACTTTCTCACAAAAACTCATTCTGTATGATTTAAAAGCCTTNACCAAGAGCTTCTGTAAAAACCACAACAAATTCCTTGTGTGTTTGTGCACACTTGGCGAATAAAGCACATTCTGATTCTGATTCTGATTCTGATATTTCACAAAAACGCGCGCACACACACACACACACATTTGAATCTCAGAAGAATAGCAAAACCTGAACACTCACACAATTATTATTTTAAAAAAAACTAATTTTAAAATAAATAAAATAGGCATTTTATAAAAGAAAATGTATTTATTGTTGTATTAAATGTATATTTAACAAATTATAGTTTTAATATAGGCCTATTTATATTTTATTGGCATTACATGCACCTTTATTTTGTACTTTTTTTGAATGAGATTAAAGGTGGTACAGAGGATCTTTTCGTCGACTGAGTTTTTGAAAGGAGCGCATGCGTAAGAACAACCCCGCTCCATTTCGAGTGAACGCCTCCCAAAACTCGAGTGTTTACCACCGGCATTCGCTGTGTTATTAAGCCGGGCACACATTTAACAACTAGCTAAAACATTCTAAGACTATGCTCAACATACAGCGATTGTTTCCTGCTCCTGAAGCAGATTTATATACTTTCACATGGAATTTGAACACCGACTGTAATCGCAGACTGAACGCAACTGCGTCTGACTGGACGCGTTTGAGCGCGATCAGTCATAAGTATCAATTTACATTAATAATCGGCCTTATTTAAAGCCGCGCACACACTTAGTGGATTCATTATGTCGGACTCACCGCAGGTAACTCATAATCTGCAGTTGTTACTCCTGTCTCCTGACAAAAACATTGCATGCGGCGCCTGTGGAGTGTGGAAAGTTACTGGAGCGCGCAGCCGCGCGCCTCTCACAAGGAACGTCATGGCAGTGATTGACAAGCCAGAGGGCCAATCGTTTACGCGATGATCGCGTAAACGATTGGCTGATGTTTTCAAGGCCCTACCTCGTGCACAGATGATGTATATTAATAATATTCCTTTCATTGCACCTAATAAATAGCCTTTTATCAGTTAGTAAAGACAGTTTCAAGTAATATTGCAAAAATGTATAAAACAAAACATCCTCTTTAGCACCTTTAAGACATAAAAGACTAGTGATGTTTTGAGTATGATGTTGATCGCAGCATCTGTTTGTGAATATTTCAGTGGTGAATTTGATGCAATGAAAGAAATAAATTCTGATGAATTCAATGAAAGCCAAACAGCTATTCCCACATCACATGATGTATTTTTTTTTTCTCTCTCCCTATTTTCTTCCTTATTATTTCACACCCACTCAGCCCTTTATTTGTTGCCTTCCTTACCGTGGTTTAAGATATAATTAAACTTCCTAGAGACTTTTTTTACTTTGTCTCTCAGTATGGCTGTATTACCATGGTTACTGTTAACACAGCAGTCCAGCTTTGTGTCTGTGTTTACATTAGGCTGTGTGTGTGTGTGTGTGTGTGTGTGTGTGTGTGTGTGTGTGTGCGCAGCTGGAGNAGTGTTGCATAAACGTGTCCATTAGAGGGCAGTGTGTGTTAGACGGCAGCTGGGCGTGGATGGAGGAGTTTGGGGTGAGAGGCAGGCGGACTCGGTTTACTAGGTTTGCCTGACAGACACAGTGACAAAACATGCGTAAAGTACCAAGATTAAAGCAATAAGCCCCAAAACCCGTGGTTTACAGTGAATTTAGAACAGCTAAGGGGCGTTAGACACTTGACCCATTAATACTAACACTTACAATTCAATTTTGTATATCTATTTCTTTTTTATTTAAAAAAATCCTTCTCACGTGTACTGTGCTGGATTAACTGGGACTAGTCACAGCACTTACATATTGTTGCTCATTTGTAAGTCGGTTGGATAAAAAGCTAAATGATTAAATTATGTTAAGCATGATCGCGGCTTCTCGGGGCTAGCAAGAGAATACGAATCTGACGTCACGCCGCATTGAGTTCTGGGTAACTTCTTTGTTTATCCGCCGTATTGACAGGATCGCGCAGCCTTTCCGTCACTGAGTTTAGTGCAGTAATTTGTTTTCTGTCATGATTGTGAAAAATGTCACCATTGTATGTCATTTATGCTGCATCGATAATTGTGATAGTAACTCAGATCATCGTTCTGAGAAAAAACAAGACGGTGAAAAATGTTTTTTCGCCTTTTCTACGTGTAAAAACACCAAGGGAAGCAGGTCGAGGAGATGACGAGAAATGTTTAAATTGCGCATAAATACACTGAATGGAACAAAAGTCGTCACTCCATTTCAAGATACTAATAAGAACCATTTTGGTAACAATTCGTACACTTCAGGTGCTAATAGGCACTCTTTAGGGCTAAATAAGATGATTTTTTTTTAAAGGATAAGGCACCAGTGACAATTTTTTTAATTTTTTCCCGCTTCGTCTGCCGGGGTAACCATAGCAACAGTACGCCGCGCGAACGATTTCCATTCAGTATCGCACAGTAAGTAGTATCTTTTTTGTATCACTTTATTATAGATTTACAAATACATAACAAAAACATTTTGTTTTGTTTAAAACAAGATATTAGACGATATCGCATACTTGTGTGCTTCAATTAAATCTACATAATGCGTTTTAATGTTTGATGGACAATAATGAAATATTTAGCAGAATGTTAGATAGTTAATTAGATGAAATTTACGTTATTAAATTGCGCGTAAATACACTGAATGGAACAAAAGTCGTCACTCCATTTCAAAAGATACTAATAAGTACCATTTAGGTAATAATTCGTACACTTCAGGTGCTAATAGGCACTCTTTAGGGCTAAATAAGATACAACTATGATTTTTTTTTTAAAAGGATACCAGTGACAATTTTTAGATTTTTTTTTCCCGCTTCCTCTGCCGGGGTAACCACAGCAACAGTACGCCGCGCGAACGATTTCTGCACAGAGTACTTCATAAATACATAACAAAAACATTTAGTTTTGTTTAAAACAAGATAGACGATATCGCATACTTGTGCGCTTCAATTAAATCTACATAATGTGTTTTAATGTTGGATGGACAATAATGAAATATTTAGCAGAATGTTAGATAATTAATTAGATGAAATTTTTAATTGCGCAAAAATACACTGAATGGAACAAAAGTCGTCACTCCATTTCAAAAGATACTAAGAAGTACCATTTAGGTAATAATTCGTACACTTCAGGTGCTAATAGGCACTCTTTAGGGCTAAATAAGATGATTTTTTTGAAAGGACAATTTTTGTGTTTTTTTCTGCTTAGTCTGCCGGGGTAACCATAGCAACAGTAAGCCGTGCGAACGATTTCCATTCAGCATCGCACAGTAAGTAGTATCTTTTTTGTATCACTTTATTATAGATTTACACTTCATAAATACATAACAAAAACATTTTATTTTGTTTAAAACAAGATATTAGACGATATCGCATACTTGAGCGCTTCAATTAAATCTACATGCGTTTTAATGTTGGATGGACAATAATGAAATATTTAGCAGAACGTTATATAATTAATTAGATGAAATTTTAAATTGCGCATAAATACACTGAATGGAACAAAAGTCGTCACTCCATTTCAAAAGATACTAATAAGTACCATTTAGGGAATAATTCGTACACTTCAGGTGCTAATAGGCACTCTTTAGGGCTAAATAAGATTTTTTTTTTTTAAGGATACCGCGCCAGTGACAATTTTTGTATTTTTTCCCGCTTCGTCTGCCGGGGTAACCATAGCAACAGTACGCCGCGCGAACGATTTCTGCATAGAGTACTTCATAAATACATGACAAGAACATTTAGTTTTGTTTAAGATAGACGATATCGCATACATGTGCTTCAATTAAATCTACATAATGCGTTTTAATGTTTGATGGACAATAATGAAATATTTAGAACGTTAGATAATTAATTAGATGAAATTTACGTTATTAAATTGCGCAAAAATACACTGAATGGAACAAAAGTCGTCACTCCATTTCAAAAGATACTAATAAGTATCATTTAGGTAATAATTCGTACACTTCAGGTGCTAATAGGCACTCTTTAGGGCTAAATAAGATGATTTTTTTAAAGGATACCGCGCCAGTGACAATTTTTGTATTTTTTCCCGCTTCGTCTGCCGGGGTAACCATAGCAACAGTACGCCGCGCGAGCGATTTCCATTCAGCATCGCACAGTAAGTACTATCTTTTTTGTATCACTTTATTATAGATTTAAACTTCATAAATACATGACAAAAACATTTCATTTTGTTTAAAACAAGATATTATACGGTTTAGCGAAGTGTGCTGTGCGCCACACGATATTTTATGACTCACGTGACGAACCTCGACACGACAGATCTTTTTAAAACGTTGAAAATCTTTGTATTTTGTTTAATGCATGTTTTTGTTTTTCATTAAAAATAGTTATTAACCATTAGAAGCCACAGAATTTGGATTTGTGACCCGTGTTTTGTGTGTTTGAGACTTGTACTTTGAGTTCATGATCTGAGTAAAAAAGGGGTTTGACATCTCACCTCTTTCTCTAAATCTGCTCTCTCACTCTCTCTCTTTCCCTCTCTCTCTCCACCACCTGTTACTGTTAAACGTCAAACACATGAACTCTGCATACCGAGTTTAGTCACACATTTGTGTTGAGTTAGACACATGGCAAATACCAAGTACATAAAGGTGAAATCCCACATACTATAAATCATCCCAGAAGAGGCGTTATACAACACAAGGTTATATAATCAATCCTTTTAAAAAGAACTGGACTGTATTTCACAACATGTGGTTTACATGGTTAATACAAGCTTCCAAAGTCAACGGGAAAAACTGGGAGAGCAGGAATAGAGTACATATAATAGCACAATTAACCACCAAATAATTAATTTCAGTAATGCATTTAGATCACTATAATATACTCTAACTGTATTGAGTATTTTATCTGGGATTTAAACTGTAAATTACCAAATTTCTTATTACAAATTCACATATATTTTTAGAGGATATGTATAACACACACCATCTGAATACTCTCACTCAACACAGGACACACCTACACTTATGGGAGATTTATCTTGCAGTTATAATACAATTCAGCTGTAATTTATCACAGTCAGTTGATAATAATGTGGAGATAAGATTATTTTATGATAGCTATAAAGATAATGAAATATAAATGCAAATATCTGGGAGAGGGTGACAGCGAAGGGTGTGTGTTTGTCTGTGTGTATTTGTACATGCTCAAACAGGTGCATGTTTCAAAGAATATGTGTGCGTATATCACATCATGTTCCCACAGGAGAATGATGAGGACATATGGAGAAATCCTGGAACATTTCCGGCAAACAATCCTCTAAAGAAATGAACTGGGTTCTGTGGATCGTACAGGTTGTTTTTAGTGAATTGTCAACAAATCCAGTGTTATTTTAGGTGAATACTATTTATATTGAATTACCTTTTATGTTTATATTTTCCATTTTAGTTTTTGGTTCAAGAAGTTTTATTCATTCTTAAAAATAAATGTTCTAAAAGGATTTTTTTCAGCAATGCCATAGAAGAATCATTTTTGGTTCCCTAAAGAACCTTTCAGTGAACAGTTCTTAAAAGAACCATTTTTTCTTAGTGTGAAGCACATTTTAAAGGGTTAGTTCACCCAAAAATGAAAAATATATAATTTATTTCTCTCCCTCATGTCGTTTCACACCCGTAAGACCTTTGTTAATATATTAACTACTTGTCTGGCATGCATAATACAGCGTTTTTAGCCGTGTGCGCGGATCCGTGTGAGCTGGGAGAGTTTTGATAACGTTGTCATCTGTACAAAGAAAACTATTGTCGTGTAAACGTACCCTTAATCATTAAATTATTTAGCTTTAATATATTGTTTCAGTTTATGCACTTGTAGCACTTCAACTTCAAAATATTTATTTCATTTATTTGCAAAGGCAACATTTCTAAAAAAATAAATAATTTAATCTAATATTTTTCATTTCAGTTTTATTTCAGTTACTGAAAATAATTTCTGTAAATCTAATCAGTCTAAAATTTTTCTTTGAGTTTTATTGAAAGGTGTTATGGAGCCCCTAAAGGGACACGGTGGTGGAAAAAAATATTGGATGGGAGAAAAAAAATAAACATTTCAATGCTTTTGCGTTCCCTGAGAAACTTTGCATTCGCTGGCAAAGAACTCTAAAGTTTTGCATGTGAACATAAAGCATTAATTTTTCCTCCCATCTCTCTTTTTCCCATCAGCATGTCCCTTTAGGGGCTCTGTAGGGTGTAGACTCTTAAAATCTTTTAACATGAAATTAATGTTTCTCATTATACAATATGAATTCTCTGGCTTTTTCTTAAAAGCTCTTTATCAAAACAATCTGTGTGCACCAGATGTCTAATGTTCATGAACTATAAAACAGCTGCTCACGTTACAAACTATAAAAAATTCAAGAGTTCAGCATTAACCCTTATTGCGTGCAAATCCTGGCATTCAGACCCTTCTTGCTGTTGTTTGGGAAAATTTGCTCCACACATACACGCTCAAACAATCATCCGTTTCAGACCTTTCTTGCAAACACTTGCAGCTCAGAGGATGAGCCGGGGAAAAGTTTAGCAATACTGGTGCAATGATTTGGTGATTATTGTACAAACAGCAGATGACACGACTAGATCTTCACTGCCTCTTATTGAGCAGAACAGCCAAACATAATCAGTCAAAGAGTGTAGAGGGTGGGAAGAACGAGTCCTCTGACATAGGGTCATGTCCTCAGTGGCTTGTAAAAGAGAGAGAGAATATGGCCTGACCCCAGTCCCCATATCAATCACTCCTTCGCCCCTCCTCATTGCGCTCTCTCTCTCTTTCTCGCACTCTCCAAGCAAATGAATGAATGTCTTTGCACTAGATAAGACTTGTGATGTTCCACATTTGTAAGTTTCTTTGGATAAAAGCATCTGCTAAATGAATGAATACTAAATGTATCTATCAAAATATCAAACCAAACCACATTTTTCAATCAAAATATTTCTCAAAAAGACATTTATTTGGTTTAAAATTATAAAGCAAGCAATATGTTGTTTAAAATTAAAGACACCACTAAAAATTAAATTTATACACTTTTAAGTAGGTTAGGGATGCACAATCATAACAGGTATCGGATGATATTAGACATTTTTTAAAGGGTTAGTTCACCCCAAAATGAAAATTCTGTCATCGTTTATTCACCCTCAAGTTGTTCCAAACCTGTATGAATTTATAAGATATTGAAGATATTTTGAGGAATATCAGTAACCAAATAGTTGATGGAACCTATTTTGTTTCCATACTATGGAAGTCAATGGGGTTCATAAAATGTTTGGTTACCCATATTCTTCAAAATATCTTCAATATCTTATAAATTCATACAGGTTTGGAACAGCTTGAGGTTGAGTAAATGATGACAAAATGTTCATTTTTGGGGGAACTATCCCTTAAAGTTAACAATATGGGTCAGTTTTGGATATTTAATTGTATATACATGCATATTTCCTCTATTTTTACATTAAGATTACATCTGCCGTCACTTAAAGTTAATCTTTAAAACACTAAGAAATTTCATTTTTAAAAATGTCAACGCCGTTAAATGTAATTTTTGAGCAAATCTCAAAAGGAACATCCATTTTAAATTTTGTACATTATAATGTTGTGATGCCTAAATTCACTTGTAGCATTAGTTATATATTTTTAATTTATTTACACAAAATAGCATAGAATTTTAATATCAGCCATTTATTGATTTCAACATAATTACTGGCTAATCTGTGATTATTATCGGTCCATCCCAAATTTTACATGTCTTTAGTGTCCAAATTGGGGGTCAGTGTCTTTCTTGCATTAATCTTGCACAGTTCCTCGACTTCCTTGTCTTTCTTTATTCTATTGTTCCTAATTCATTGTCCTACAATTCCCATCTCCCCATCTCTCTGACCCCCCTCCCGCCCGTCAGTCATCTCTCCTCTCCTCTCCTGGCATTGCTCCTCCCTCCTCCACCCCCCAAGCTGCTAGTGATGACATCACAAACAGCAGTTATAAATCAGCCAGTAAGATTGCAGAAGCTCAGTGGTGCTTGTCTTACCCTCCTCTTTCACTCACGCTTTCCTTCTTTCACCATCTCATTCTCTTGCTCTTGTTCTCTCACTCAGCTCCAAACATGGTTGACGTTTTTGCTGGCACATGGAACTTAAAGGAGAGCAAGAATTTCGATGACTACATGAAAGCCCTCGGTGAGTGTGATGTGGATGTGCGGTGTGTGTGTGCGCTTTACAGCTAAATGTGGGGAGTGCCTTTTGATGCAAGTAAGCACATGTAATTTAGGTGTGTTTCTGATTGTGGGAAAGGTGATCTGAGACGCGTTTACTTTGCAAGGTGCATGTGTGTGTGTGTGTGTGTGTGTGTGTGTGTTTATATGGGTGTGTTAAAGATGGAGTGCATGTGGTGCAGGGAGGGTCTCTCGTTGAACCTCGCACACACATGTGCTCTCTCATACACAACCACATTCATGCCATGACCACGTGTGACTATATAGAGCGACTGCTGTTGTCTTGTAGAAAACACAATGAGCCCTTTATTTTGCCATCGAACTCATTTAGTGCATACTGCCTGTAGTATGTGAACTATACCAAAACAGATGTCTTAGATGCTTGTCAGACATGGTATTTTGTTAGTTATAATAAAGTAGTGTTGAGCAAGTTGTGGCTTGAAAGAGGAAGATGGGGTAAAATCAATCCATGTGCATCTGTATGAAAGGAATAGAGGGAGGAAAGTGTGGGTGAGACCAAGTGGGTGATTTTTCTGATTTTTTTTCTTTCTTTTTTTTCTTCCTTCCGTTCAACTCGTTTCAAATTCGCTACTCTCAAGTGAACTACAATGAACCCTGATGTTCTGCTCTTTATCTGTGTTCAAAGAAGACCACGTCTGCATTTATTCACTAACAGTATTTGCTGAACAGATCGATAGTTATTGCTGCATTCTCCCAAAACCGTACGTGTGCTGCTGATTTGACCATTTTGACCGTTCCAGAGTTTGGTTATTTACAGAGATGTGTCCAATCGTGACTAACCACTGAATATATATGTGCAATCTTTGTTTAATTATTACTATAATGCCCTTAAGCTATGCAGATGATCTTTCCTCATTAGCATTTTTTGCAAATAAATTGTGGCCTTTTAGAAATATTTTTAATTGTAATACTTATAAATAAAAAATTAAGATTTTTTTGTCTTTGTTTTAAAAAAATTTTAAAAACATTTTTATATTTAAGGACTTAAGCCCTTCACCATTTTTTTTTCTTTAATTAATTTTTTAAATTATTTTTATATTTAAGGACTTTATTTAAGCCCTTTACCATTTTTTTTTCTTTATTTAAAAATTTATTTTTAAATTATTTTTATATTTAAGGACTTTAAGGCCTTGAGAATTTTTTTTCTGTTTTAAAAATATTTTTATATTTAAGGACTTTATTTAAGCCCTATTAGAATTTTTTTTTCTTTGTTTTAAAATTATTTATATTTAAGGACTTTATTTAAA
>RJVU01028973.1:3249007-3287854 GCA_003731715.1 Anabarilius grahami
ATTATTTTTTTTAAATTATAACATTTTGTTTTCAGCTTCTTTTGAGTACATAACCATTTTTAAAAGTAACTTTAGTTCTTAAAATATATTTAAGAGATTTAATTAAGCCATTTAGATTTTTTTTTTTTCAAAATAAAAATATATATATTTTAAATTAATATTTAAGAACTTTAATTGAGCTGTAATGTCTTCAGAGCAATATATTCAACTGATTATAATTCTATATACAGATTTTAGCTTCTGTAAAGCACATTACAATCTTTAAAAGTATTTTTGGCTCTTGATGTTGTTCGTGTAAATTATTTGTGTATTGTTGAAATAGCTTCATGCCTCTTTATCAAAGTGTCTTTATTCATCAGGTGTGGGCTTTGCCACGCGTCAGGTTGGCAGTATGACCAAACCTACAACCATCATCTCCAAGGAGGGCGATGTCATCACACTTAAGACCGTCAGCACTTTCAAAAGCACAGAAATCAACTTCAAGCTGGGAGAGGAGTTCGACGAGACCACTGCAGATGACCGTAAAGTCAAGGTGATCAAATCTGCGCTCTTTCAGTAGTCCTGTGCTTTGAATCTGCTATAATTTCACAACGGACACATTGTGAATTGAATGTCTTGGATAACACAATAGGGTCTTGTTGATGGCAAACAAGGGCCTCTTAGAAGCCCCAATGAGAGATTGACCTGTCCCGTGACCTTCATCGGGTCAATCATTAATTTAGGCTTAGAAACGCCAGTCATCGGTAGCAAGAGAAAAAATTAGATTGTTTTCCCAAGCAAGAACTGTTTGTCTTATTACTCTGTTTGTGTTCAGTCCTTGATAACTTTAGATGGAGACAAACTGGTTCATGTTCAGAAATGGGACGGTAAAGAGACGACCCTGGTCCGAGAAGTCGGTGACAACAGTCTCACTCTGGTCAGTATTGTGTGTACTTACAGTAAGTGCCTCTTTGGCTGAGAACAGTTATAAGAACAGTCAGCAAAAGCATAACAGGTTCTGCTGCCCATTTAGTGATTACTTATGCCAATATTTATGGGTGTTTGACTGCATGAATGAATATACCAACAGACCAACCTCTTTCTTTTATTAACAGACATTGACACTCGGCGATGTTGTCTCCACACGACACTATATCAAGGCGGAATAAAGGGAAAACTCAATCGCAGCCCGTCCTCATCAATGGTTATGTACATTTCCAGTGTGTTTTCTGTGGTGATCATCCTCTTCATTTGCACCGGTCCTCAAACACTGAATAAAATTCCAACTTCATACCTCCAGCTATCTGTATGTGATGTCACATTCTGGGTGTGTGATATGCTTCAGCAGTCAGTGTTACGTCATATGCCTTTGGATTACAATAAATATGACATTTGCTCCAAATTCACCTTGTGCAATTTATTTTGTCAACATTTCAAGTGCTGTACAGTGTGTGTGTGTTTTGATTTTTCAGAAGAACCCAGCATGACGCTTATATTTCCGTGAGGTCTTTCTAATTTAAGCATGTTCCAGTGTCTGCTGGCTGACGTGCTTGTGTTCTAAATCGAGCGCACGGGTCTGTGTTTCTGGGTGAAGGGCCATTCAGAGGTTGTGCAGTGAACCTTTTAACCTTCACACATGAAGCCAGTCACTTTTAATGGTTAAATTAAATTCAGCTCTTTTTAATAAGAACAAAAAATACACTCCAAAACTTTTCAGATACAATTAATCTGGATAAACCTGCCAACACATGCAACGACATGCACAAGTTTTGCAAACCAAAATCATTTCGCCTTGTGTTTGTGTTTCTTGTGTTTTTTCTTCTTGTCTGAGTGTGTGTGAGAATGCCGGGGCCGTTTTGCATCTTCATCGTTGCTATCAGATGAAGAGTTCTCTCTCTTCCTCTCTTTCTTTTTCTTCTTTTCTTTCTTTGCCTTCTTTTCCTACAGGAAAATGGGCATCGTGAGCATGTAAATGAAAGATCAATTTGCCTGTAAGAGTAGGGAACTATTGCAGAATTTGGCAACAAGTGAGCATGGTTGCACAACTGCTTGCAGGCAACTTGTCATCTGGCGCAATAATTTTGGTGTCGAAGGGGTGTGTCTGTACCTTTTTACGCTTCTGAGGCTCTGACTGGGTGTTCTGGTTGCTGGTCGGCAGCGCCTCCTCCTCTTCTGGAACTAAACTGTACTGCAGTCCAGCCTGAGAGAAGCAGTCCTTTGCAAAGTGACCTTACATGCAAACATGCATACATGTCATTATTTAGAAACTAAACAAGGTCATAACAGGTGTTCAGGGATTAAACATACAATCTGCAAATGAAAGTTGAAACTGTCACTCAGTGTGATTGTGTATGAAATCCAATTAAAAGTGTTTGCTGAAATACACACTAGTTACATTGTTAGAGAAAATTTCTGTATTTCAAATAAATGCTTTTAACTTTCTACTCAAAGAGTCCTGAACAAATTTATCACAATTTCCACAAAAATCAACAACTGTTTTCTACATTGATGATAATGTTTCCTGAGCAGCAAATCAGCATATTAGAATGATTTCTGAAGGATCATGTGACACTGAAAAGTCAGCTTTGCATCACAGGAATAAATTACATTTTAAAATATATTCAAATTTTACTGTATTTTTGATGAAATAAATGCAGCCTTGGGGAGCAGAAGAGAATTCTTTCAAAAACATTAAAAACTCTTACAGAACACAAACTTTTAAAGGGTTAGTTCACCAAGAAATAAAATTTCTGTCATTACTCGCCCTCATGTCCTTCCACACCTGTAAGAACCTTCGGTCATCTTCAGAACAAATTAAGATATTTTTGATGAAATCCGAGAGGTATATGACTCGTCCATAGACAGCAATATAATCACCACTTTCAAGGTCCAGAAAGGTACTAAAGACATCGTTAAAACAGTCATGTGACTGCAGTGGTTCAACCTTAATGTTATGAAGCGACGAGAATACTTTTTGTGCGCAAAAACAAAACAAAAATAACGACTTTATTCAACAATATCTTCTCTTCTGTGTCATTCTCATACGTTGTTTACGTCAGAACGCCGACTCACTATTTTGCCGGCTCCTGCGTCAACATCACTCCAGCGTCGTGCTGATCACGTGATCAGCTTTGGCCAATACAGAGCTGGCATTCGGACGTAAACACGGAAGCCTGCACTACGTAAAGATAATGACAGGGAAGAGAAGAGATTGTTGAATAAAGTCGTTATTTTTGTTTTGTTTTTGCGCACAAAGTATTCTCGTCGCTTCATAACATTAAGGTTGAACCACTGCAGTCACATGACTGTTTTAACGATGTCTTTAGTACTTTTCTGGACCTTGAAAGTGTTGATTATATTGCTGTCTATGGACGAGTCATATACCTCTCGGATTTCATCAAAAATATCTTAATTTGTGTTCCGAAGATTAACGAAGGTCTTACTGGTGTGGAACGACATGAGGGTGAGTAATTAATGACAGAATTTTCATTTTTGGGTGAACTTACCCTTTAAAGTCACATCACGACTAACATCGTCCTTCACACTCTAAAAACTGCTGGGTTAAATATGGACAAAACCAGGGATTGGGTTGTTTTCACCCAGCCATTTTTTTCAACCAATTTTGGATTTATTTTTTTAGCCAGCAATATAGTAATATAGTAAAATGCGTGTTTTTGCTCACCCCCAAATAGGGGCAAATTTGTGGGGTATTTTAAGCTGAAACTTGACCAGACCAGAGACTTATATTACATCATGTGAAAGAGGGCATAATAGGTGCCTTTTAACCCAACCTGCTGGGTTTGTCCATATTTTACCCAGCTTGGGTTTTTTTAACCCAGCATTTTTTAGAGTGCATATAATCTAAACTATAGTGGTTTTTAAGCGGATTTATCTTTATTTTACCCAAACATGTACTTAAGTCAAAGTATGTTGATGATTTTCATTTGGCTGACTCTTGTTGAAATAGCATCTCAGTTGAGCTTGTGATAAAATTCGGCAGTCTGTAAAAGGTTCAAAGGTCTAATGTGCACTAGAATTGGGTCAGGTTGACACAACCTGGAGTTTCATACCAATGCAGCCACACTTTTTGCATGTGGTGTTGAGCACAGCCTCCAAGGTGATCTTCTGCCCGGTGTGATCTCTAAATTGTCTCCGGCGACGTTCGTCTTGTCTGAGTGAACAACATTTATTTACGCATATAGTTATTACTTTATTTAGCCTATTATAAGTACAGCACTCATGCACAATAAACCCACTTACTCTGCCATGACGTTGTTGGGGTCTAAGTCCCGGCCAGTGCCTTGATTGACAGATTTCATAGAGAAGGAGAGTTTGACTTTATCATCTTTCATCTGGACAGTGGATAGAAATCAAAATGGAATATTAAAATATTGTAACTGTATTATAAAAGACACTAAATTAATAACTGTTGCATGTAAAATTATAGTATAAATTTCACTTTTAGTGTTGGTAAATCAGTATACAATGACAAGCATACATGCAAATTGAATGTACCTCTCTGCCAATGACTTTTATCCACACTTGCTCTCCTACATCAACTATTTCAGATGGGTTATCCACCCGACAGGCTGACATCTCACTCTTATGAACCAGACCTGAAGATGGAAACACAAATAAACAAAGTTATTATGTGTGTATTCATCTGCATTGCTTTAAACGAGAACACAGATCTCGGTAATACTCCAACTTCACCTTGTTTTCTGTATCCTGCAATCTTAACGAAAGCGCCGTATGTTGTAACAGACACTACCTGAGTAAATAAGAAGAAGAAGAATGTAAATGGGTCAATGACGTGACAGGTCATTTTTTTTGTCCAAAGGCCTTATTAATAATAAAAAAACAAAGATATGACATCCAAAGTATGTGAGGTAGTACAACTAAATCTCTTTTATTGAATTCAAAAGGTTGTAATTATATTTTGCTTCATATAAAGGCATTTTAAAGATTTTGAAGTGTCAAAAGGTCATTCGGTTTAACCGTTCAAAGGCCAATAAAGCCATTTCATTTGTGATTAAAACATCTTAAAATGTAATAAATGTATATTTTTTTTATTCTGGCATGATTTTATAACATCATATATCAACATAGTGCAAAATGGTATTA
The DNA here is from genome assembly GCA_003731715.1 of Anabarilius grahami. Lineage (NCBI taxonomy): Eukaryota > Metazoa > Chordata > Actinopteri > Cypriniformes > Xenocyprididae > Anabarilius > Anabarilius grahami. Next base: position 3,254,111 of record RJVU01028973.1, read on the forward strand.
AAATTATGTTTAGAAGTCATTGCTTTGTTATGAGAAAGAATGTCCGGAAAAATTAATTTCATTGATCTCATTCGGAGTAACTGATATAAAGGGACCATTTTGGATCAAGTCATACGGTCAGTATCATGTAACATCATTCAGACACCTGATCACATGGTCGTGAAGCAAAGTAACTAACTCTCTCCAAACCATTCGAAAAATTCATGTTTTCACTCATACGCATATCCTGAAACATCAGGTCATTTGGTGCAACCGCTCTAAAACATGGAAAATGTTGTAATATTTTAAAAACATGTACTTAATATAAAATGTTTGCTAGCTAGCTAGATATCAGCCTGTTAGAATTGTTTAAAAATATCGTCATTCGGTATAACCAAAAGTGTCATTCGGTAAAACCGAAATTTTAGGCAAGGCAATTTTATTTGTATAGCACATTTCATACACAATGGTAATTCAGAGTGCTTTACATAAAGAAGAAGAATAAAAATAGAACATAAGGAATAGAAATTTGCTATCTGGATGGAAGAGCTAGGAAGTTTCAGGGAGTTTTTTTTGTTGTTGTTGTTTTTGTTGTCCGTCAGAGTGGATCTAAACGGATCTATCCATAAGAACGGATCTAAATGGATCTTACTCACACGACAGGACCGCTGTCTAGCTCTACCTGTTAAGGCACTTCAAACTGATAAACAAAGTTTCAATCTCCCCTTTTGCCAAAACACCTCAAACTGCGCCACACAGCCCTAATCCCCCTTCCGGAGATATCTTATCTATGCAACGCAGTTCAAATTTCCCCTTTGAAAAGTGTCCTGACTGTAATCCAGAGATATATTAACCATGCACCACAGCTCAAATCTCCCCATGGTTTATCCCCTTATCCAAATTGACCAAATTTTAACCTAATCACAAATGCTTTCTTCCTAATTCTCCCAGCTCTTTCAACCAGACAGCGATATTTAAAATGCACTAAAAGTCAGAAATAACAAGATGATACATAAAAGATATAAAATGCATTAAAAATGAAATAAAAACAGGAAAATGAATTAAAAGAATAATACGTATAAAATAAAATGCAAATAGTTCGGACATAGTTATGTCATTTGGTTTAATTTTAGTTAAACCAAATGACTTTTTTGGTAATCTTGTAAAAAAAAAAGACAAAAGCAGGGTTAATTGATTATAAGAACCACATAACTTCATTGTTAACACTTAATAAAACTTACACTTTTAAAAAAACCTTATTCGTCAATGACCCAAATACCGCAATAAAAATCAAAATAGATATGTGTAAGTGATTTAGATCTGACCTCTCCCTTCAGAATGCTGTACATTGGTGGCAGTCCATCCAGACCAGCTGGCTCTCTCATCCTCTCCTCTTCCATCACACCTGCAGAGGTACACATATGTTTAGCCATCTGTCTGTCACTGATCATGCTGAAGTATAAAACAAATCCAGTCTGTGACTTCTGCATCTGAAGACGCCATTTTAGAGCAACACTTTCCAAATGAGTAAATGCCAAGATGAATGAACTTACCAGATGGGATCAGGTCGAGGACACTTTACTGTAATTTGAAAGCAATCTATAAGAAAACTGCAATATGCACGTGCAGTTTAAATTACATAAATCTTAATTCGATAAAAAAAATATGGTGAAATGTAAATACTGGCAGACACGTCACTCCATAAAACACTACAAAACATCACATCGCAAAACGTAAATACATCTTGTTTGGATGAAACATGAGTGTGAGTTCCGTGAAGGGTGTTTTCTTCCGGTTCAGAGATTTAACACTAACCGAGCCAGCCAATCAGAAGGCTTCGTTTTACCGGATGTGTTTTACTTGTCGAACGTGTGTTGCTCGATGGTGGTGGGAAGGCTTGAAAAAGTCATTCATTTTCAACAAGAGCTCATAGTTTTGAGACTTTTTCATTTATTTGGGGGATTTGAGTATTTTTCACAACAATGATCGAACCGAAGAAGCGCGTTGCAGACATGGCAATCGTTCCCGCCGGTGTGAAGCGGCCCCGGACAGAGCTGGTGGCTGCAGCGCAGTCCCAACAACTCTCTGCTATGGTAAAATGAGAGCTGAATTAGATTAAAAACACTAGATGTTGCTCACAAATGTGTATTTGCTGCATATGTTGTGGTAGTGGGGGTTTTGATTCATCCCACTGATTCGAATCTTTTGAATCGCTTTAACTAGGTGATTCGTTCAGTGAATCTTTCTGCAGGTTACAGCGTTATAAAAATGTTTGTTATTGAATAAACATTGACATTATACATTCACTTTCGTTCTAGAGCAGTTATCTACTACAGATAGAAAGAAATAAGAAGTAAGAGGGATTGTATTAATATAAGCCTGTGTAAAAATATCAAATAAATACTTTGTAAAGCTAACAAACGTTGAAACTTTCTTTTTCAAAGAGTCTCTAATACTGTTTATGATCTTAATTTAGTCAACAAAACCATAAAATTGTTTTTTTATTAGGTCTTCTAATCATGAATGTGAAATTTGTTCAATAATATAATTAAACAAATTAAACGAAAGCACTTTCATCTCTTTAATATTGATTGAAGCCAAAAAATTCATACATTTTCCCATAAAAATGAACACTGAATATTTTAATTCGAGATTTATATCTCACATCACAATATAACTTATATGTATTATGAGCGAGTCATTTAGTCTTTCTTAATCAATTCTTTCCAAAACACAGAGTCGTTCACAACTGAAACCAGTCTTATTATCAGTGTTGGGTGTAATGCATTAATTTTTAAGTAATTTAATTACTTTTCCCTTGAAGAAGTAAGGGATTACTCTTAATTTTTCTGTAATTTAAAGGGACAGTTCACCCAAAAATGAGAATTTTGTCATCATTTACTCACCCTCAAGTTGTTCCAAACCTGTATACATTTCTTTTTTCTGCTGAACACAAAAGAAGATATTTTGAAGAATACGGGAAACTAAACAGTTCTGGGGCACCATTTACTTTTTTTTCCTACTATGGAAGTCAATGGTGCCCGAAAGCAGCCTCGTTACAAACTTTCTTCAAAATATCTTCCTTTATGTTCAGCAGAAGAAAGAAACTCATACAGGTTTGGAACAACTTGAGGGTGAGTAAATGATGACAGAATTTTCATTTTTGGGTGAACTATCCCTTTAATTACAGTTATGTTTGATGTTGTAATTGCATTAAATACTGTATAGACAAACAATTATATATAAAATGGTGGATTTGACATCAAATTTAATGTCCTTCTCCCTTTAAATGCTTTGGTCAGTTCAAGAATAATTTATGCAATTTTATATTATTTATTTTAAAGAATCAAAAGTGCAGTTTCATGTTTATCCTTGTATTGTTCAACTGGTCGAGGCTGATATGGGATTTGTAAAGTAATAAGTAATCCAATACTTTTTATAGAGAGTAATTAGTAATCTAATTTTTAAGCATCATACACACTTTCTTCACAAATAACAACAACAATAAAGAACCGTCACATGCTTCAAAAGGCAGAGACTACAATGAACTGAATTAGTGCGTGTAAGCCAACGAGAAGGATTCGTTCACTTGAAAGGTTAATTCACAATCGATTTCAGAATTCAAAACAGATTGCAGTCAAAGGATAGGGGGTCTTCATCATCCATGAGTATTTATAACAGCACCTGAATAAACAATAATCTGTTTGTGTGAATATCAGGGCCCCCCACGCAGCTCCAGTCTGCAGGCTCCCATAATGCTGCTCTCCGGTCATGAAGGTGAAGTTTACGGCTGCAAGTTTCACCCCAATGGAGCCACACTAGCCTCTTCTGGATACGACCGCCTCATCTGTGAGTCACATGACATTGACTTTTTTATATTATTTTTTGATGTGTAGCTTATGTGTTGGAGTATTGATTTGCTTTTGTTGATTATTTTCTTGTAGTGATGTGGAATGTCTATGGAGACTGTGAGAATTATGCCACGCTTAAAGGCCACAGTGGAGCTGTGATGGAGCTTCATTATAATACGGACGGCAGGTGAGTTTGTGTAACAGATAATGTTCTAAAAAAGCTTCCTGTAGCGTTTATACTCTTAAAAATAAAGGTTTCAAAAGGGTGTTTTCTTAGTAACTATAAAGTCCACTGTAAATAACCTTTTGTGCAATGGAAAGATTCCATGGATGTTAAATGCGACCTATAATGCCCCTTTTACAAGATGTAATATAAGTCTCTGGTGTCCCCAGAATGTGTCTGTGAAGTTTCAGCTCAAAATACCCCACAGATCATTTATTATAGCTTGTCAAATTTGCCCCTGTTTGGGTGTGAGCGAAAACACACCATTTTTGTGTGTGTCCCTTTAAATGCAAATGAGCTGCTGCTCCCGCCCCCTTTCCAGAAGAGGGCGGAGCTTTAACAGCTCACGCTTCGGTTGCTCAACAACAACAAAGCTGGAGAATCTCACGCAGCCAAAATGAGGATTGTCAGTAACGGTGTTCAGCCTTACATTGTTCAAACCGGAGTCGACACTGATGGAGAGACTCAGGAAGAAGTTACAACTTTTAGTGTAACTAAAACTGGTTAGTGGATAAATGTATGTAGTTGCAGTGGAGTTGATTCAACTCATCGACTAGCATGTGCCATCATGTTAATCTTTTGTGCAAAACCCGTATGGGCGCCCACTATACATAGCGTACCTGTTTGCCAATGATTTATGTTTGTGATGATTGCTATCAAATGCTGTGAATGGTCTAATATTTTTTCTAAAATATCACTCGGACAGAAATTCTCCTTTTTTAGCAATCGACTACCCAAGCTAACGAGACTCTAAATAGTGTTCAGTGCTTGTCTGTGCAGCCAATGACAAAACAGTTAACATGTTTTGCTCAAACTTTTGCCATGGCCTTAGAACTGGGAAAACAAAATGGCGGCACCGTGGGTCAAAACGTGCAGATTAAGGAGCGGTAATATTATAATAAGATCCCCTTTCTACGTCACAAGGGGAGTGAAATCTGAGCGGCTCGTTTTTTAACATGCTTGCAGAGAAAGGTTTACCAAAACAAAGTTTTCTGGGTTGGTAGATGCACCGGGAACCCGATTAATGCACTTAAACATGGAAAAATTAAGATTTTCATGATATGTCCCCTTTAAAGGTTCTTCATGGAACCAAAGATGCATATAGTATATATCACATACTAAGTGTGTGTTTGTGTCTTCCAGTCTGCTGTTCTCAGCCAGTACGGACAAGACCGTATGCGTGTGGGACAGTGAGACAGGGGAGCGTGTGAAGCGTCTGAAAGGTCACACGTCCTTTGTGAACTCATGTTTTCCGGCGCGGCGCGGCCCACAGCTGGCCTGCACGGGCAGCGATGATGGAACTGTAAAGGTAAACATGACACCATTCAACCCACCAAGTCTAGACTGGAAACCCGTTAGATGTCTGTGACATGTCTCGACCTTATGAATCTTAAACAATCTCCAATACATTTTCAGTCTGGCTCAGGATATAGTGGACAATGATATGCAGCATTAAATGTATCAAAAGTAAACACGACATGGCTATATAAGTCATCAATTATTCACCCTCAAGTCATTCCAAACTCCATAAGTTGTCCAAATTTTGGGTAAGATATTTTGGGTAAGAAAGTGCCCCTTTTATGCTATTTGTATTTAAAGGATTAGTCCACTTTCAAATAAAATTTTTCTGATAATTTACTCACCCCCATGTCATCCAAGATGTTCATGTCTTTCTTTCGTCAGTCGGAAAGAAATTAGGGTTTTTGATGAAAACATTCCAGAATTTTCCAGGAAAATGACAAATCGTTTCTCTAGATAAGACCCTTATTCCTCGTCTGGTATCGTTTAAAGCCCTTTGAAGCTGCAATGAAACTGTAATTTTGACCTTCAACCGTCTGGAGTCCATTGAAGTCCACTATAAGGAGAATAATCCTGGAATGTTTTCATCAAAAACCTTCATTTCTTTTCAACTGAAGAAAGAAAGACATGAACATCTTGGATGACATGGGGGTGAGTAAATTATCAGGAACATTTTATTTAAAAGTGGACTAATCCTTAAATTTTGTTTTGGAGGTCTCCTACAACAGGTTTACATGCATCCAATGTCTAAAACACTTTAATTTTCTCATAACACATTGCAGCATCAGCTCTTTTCTCTCAGTGTCTGAAATTATTCGATAAAGGATTTGGTCTCTCTAAACCCCGCCTATCCTAGAGCTTCCTCTTCTCTGATTGGTCATACAACCCAGTCTGTTGTGATTGGTCCATTGCTTACAGCGCTTATCTGAATTTCAGCTCTGGATCTTCCTTAGCTTTTGATACAGTGATACAAAGTTTTCTTTGAAACTTTACAGAGCTTTTAAATTCACAAACAGATATATCACACACTACATAAAAGGTAATATCCGAAAAAAGCATAATAGGGGCACTTTAAATAATCTCCATCCAATGAAAGTCCTTGCAACCAAAATTTTCATGCTTTTAAAAAGTACAAAAAACATGATAAAAGTAATCCATATGAATCAAGTGGTTTAATCCAAGTCTTCTGAAGAGAAATGATCGCTTTACATGATGAAGTGATTTAATTTACACTTTTATATACTGTAATTGATCAACGCACATCAAATATGATCAACACAGAACCTCAAATGTGCTTGTGTGACACGAGAACAACCTGCATTTGTGTTCTGAAAATGAACAGAAGTCTTACGGGTTTGGAATGACATGAGGGTGAGCAAATGATGACAGAATTTTCATTTCCAGGTGAATTAACCCATTTGGCAGTTGCAGATTGGTTTACCACAGGCACAGAGTTTTTGTTTGTGTGGTATGATAACTTCAATTCAGCTATAATCCTGTATCACCCCTATGAGGTTTTCTGTACCTTTGCCCCAGATATTGGCCTAGATCTTTTAACCAGTATACCACCAGTTTACAGAGAAAACAGCAGATGATCAGTGCGTGCAGAGCCAAAACACACTCCCTTAGTGAGACTGAAAATTGTTTGTGTGAATCTCATGACATGTAACGAACTGTTGTGCTCAAGGAGATACGGGTTCGAATTAGGCCTGTCGTGATTATTGATTAATCATCTAATCATTAATTTATCATTATTTGTGATAATTGCAGTAATTGTGTTTTAAATTTCAATCACATTTTGCCAAAGAATATTAAATAACCTGTACATAAAAAGAATCAAAGGTCTTCCTTCATACAAAATGAAGGTTTGTGGGTTTTATTATATATATATATATATATATATATATATAATGTGTGTGTGTGTGTGTGTGTGTATATATATATATATTATATGTATGTGTATGTACAGTACAGTCNTACACAGTACACACACATATTATGTAAACAAACTTTTATTTAGATTCGATTAATTGCGATTTAATCGTTTGATAGCACTTAGTATATTATATTATATAATGATTTTCACAGCATTAAACCAAATCACTTGGGCCTATTTTATACATTTTTATTATTACATTATATATGATTCCAAGTCTTGGCTTACACTGTATGTGACATACACAAAACATAATTAAGTAGTTAATCGCAATTATTTATATGATAATTAATCATCAGCACAAAACTCATGAAAATGACAGGCCTAGTTTGAATATGTCCTGGTTTGTCCCAAACCCAATCTCCCTTTTTTTTGTCAAAATCTTCACTGTCATAGTCTGTCTAGTATCTAGTATAAAAAGACAAATAGCTAATCAATAAAATAAAGTTTTGTGTCTATATTATGATTGTTTGATAGTTGTTACTGTCAGTCTTTAGGTTGTTGCTCATCATGATTTTTAAATGTCTAGACAGACAAAAATTGGATTTGATCTTATTGAAGAATGTCATCTGTGTGTGTCGGGCTAAGAGTGTTCAGATGGACTAAAAGTGTCCTTGGTTGTTCTCTGTTCATGTGTTATTGTAGCTGTGGGACATCAGGAAGAAGGCCTCTGTTCACACGTTCCAGAACACGTATCAGGTTCTTAGTGTGACGTTCAATGACACCAGTGACCAGATCATCTCAGGAGGCATCGACAACGACATAAAGGTCTGTGTGCAACAAATACTCTTCTGGGCTTTTTTTGCCTCGATATTTTTGTATGTTTGTTTATTCTCGTCAGTATGTGTGTTTCATGTTGCAGGTGTGGGACCTCAGACAAAACAAACTGATTTACAGTATGCAGGGTCATGGAGACTCTGTGACCGGTCTGAGTCTCAGCGCAGACGGATCCTACCTGCTGTCGAACTCCATGGATAACAGCGGTAAGCTTAAATGTGTGACATACTGACCCTAAATGTTGAACGGTAGTATATGTGTACCTGTTATTAATGTGATTGCCTACATGTACTGATGTTTTCTGTGTCTGAAACAGTGCGTGTCTGGGATATCCGTCCATTTGCACCAAAGGAGAGGTGTGTGAAGATCTTTCAGGGAAATGTCCATAACTTTGAAAAGGTAAGCCTGTTTCTCTCTGTATGTTACAGTTCTGCTTTTTATAAAGAGGGTAAGTGATTCCCACTGTGATTGCTTCTATCTGATGTTTTCTTTTTTTAAAGCTTTCTTTAAATAAGGGGTGAATTATCAATGAATACTTTTCAGTGAGGCTGAACTGGAAGTTTATACTGCAGTGTTTTGAAAGTGAAGGTTTTTTGTGTATCTTAGAATCTTCTCAGATGCTGCTGGTCTCCAGATGGGGGTAAGATTGCTGCCGGTTCTGCTGACAGGTATGGGTGTTTCTGTGTGGTTTCTGCTGTGTTTGTACAGTATGATTATGTGTGAGGTTAACGCGATGTGTTTGTGTTGTAGGTTTGTGTATATTTGGGACACAACGTCGCGTAGGATCCTTTATAAGCTGCCTGGTCATGCTGGGTCTGTCAATGAGGTGGCTTTCCATCCTGAAGAACCCATTGGTAAAAAAAAAGACTCTTTTATTCTAATAATATAATATATAACAAACATTATAAAGCGAGCACATGTTTCCCATACTGTTTGTTTACCCATTTCTGCTCCACGTGTAACTCCATGATTTTATGTCTTCCACAGTTCTCTCTGGCTCCAGTGATAAGCGCCTCTACATCGGAGAGATTCAATAACTGTGTGTTTGTGTGCGCGAATGCTGTTTCTGTGTGTGACTGGATGTGAGAATGAGAAGATGGGTAGAAGGAGATATTATTTGGAGTTTTGACATTGGTATTTGTTTGGAAAATTGTGATGACCAGTTGAGGGGGGAAATGTTGAACGTTGGCTTTTTTATGCTTTTAATAAACTTGTTTCCAAAATTGTTGTGTTATGTCTTTGTGTATGAAGTATGGTGTGTGTGAATATATATATATAATATATAAAGAAACCATGAAAACATCTGACCTTTTATACAACGGACAATATAGTGTCAAAGTATTTCTTCATTTTTCTCCATCCTTGCAACCAAATATTTAGCTTCAAATGTAATAAACATGGTAAAAGTAATCAAAATGAATTAAGCAGTTTAATTCAAGTCTTTTTGAAAAGAAATGATTGCTTCATATGATGAATTTATTTAATTTAGAGTTTTATTCATATTTAAACAAACAATGCACGTACATAGAGCACATCAAATATGATCAACACAGAAGTTTGTGTGAAGAGAAACAAAATTGTGATTTCTTTGTGTGTTTGTGTGTATATGTGACCCTGGACCACAAAACCAGTCATAAGTCACACGGGTATATTTGTAGCAATAGCCAATAATACATTGTATAGGCCAAAATTATAAAATTTTTCTTTTATGCCAAAAATCATTAGGATATTAAGTAAAGATCATGTTCCATGAAGATATTTTGTAAATTTCTTACCGTAAACATATCCCAAATTTATTTTTGTGAGTGGATATGCATTGCTAAGGACTTCACTTGGACAACTTTAAAGGCGATTTTCTCAAATATTTAGATTTTTTTGCACCCTCAGATTCCAGATTTTCAAATAGTTGTATCTCAGCCAAATATTCATACATTAATGGAAAGCTTATTTATTCATCTTTCAGATGATGTTTAAATCTCAATTTAAAAAAATTGACCCTTATGACTGGTTTTGTGGTCCACGGTCACACACACATATGTGTGTGTGTATATGTACTACTGTATATATACAGTATGTATGTGTATATATAATTATAAATTAAATATATATACATATATATATTATAAATTATATATAAATAAATGTGTGTGTGTGTGTGTGTATATATACATATGTATGTGTGTGTGTGTATATATGTACTACTGTATATATACAGTATGTATGTGTATATATAATTATAAATTAAATATATATACATATATATATTATAAATTATATATAAATAAATAAATGTGTGTGTATATATATATATATATATGTGTGTGTGTGTGTGTGTATATATGTACTACTGTATATATGCAGTATGTATGTGTATATATAATTATAAATTAAATATATATACATATATATATTATAAATTATATATAAATAAATGTGTGTGTGTGTGTGTGTGTATATATATACATATATATGTGTGTATATATGTACTACTGTATATATACAGTATGTATGAGTATATATAATTATAAATTAAATATATATACATATATATATTATAAATTATATATAAATCAATAAATGTGTGTGTGTGTGTGTATATATACATATATGTGTGTGTGTGTGTGTGTGTGTATGTATTTCACTACTGTATATATACATCGCATAATTTGACGAAAAAATTTGTTTTAAAAATAGAAATGTTTCCACTTTATAATAAAAGAGTGTCCACAGCCGCATGATGGTTTTCTTTGTGCTCTGTAAAACGCCTCGTGTTGTGCCAAGCGGGCGGCGAGCGTCTCTATGCGGTTGCGCGAGCGGGTTGCAGACTCGCACGAGGGTGTCTGATTTCCACCCACAAACCCGCTCCGCTCACCCTCCCGGTGCCGATGTTGACAAAGAGCCGGAGCAGGAGGATGGTCGTTCAAACTACAGCACCAGTCTGAGACCCCCGACGGTAAAATTGGCTCGGAAAAAAACGGATACCGGAGCTCACGGTAAGTCACAAAGGCTCGCTTTGTGCTCGCTCCAGATTTCATTTGCGTTATTTTCCTTACCTCGCGCCCTTACACCCCCCGCTCGCGCTCCGTCTGATGCTTATCATATGATGCTCATTCCTGCCAGTTAAACGCGCTCACTGACTCTTCCTCTGTTCTTTGTGCTATTTTGGGGTTGTCTGCGCCTGGTACCCGGCACGGAATGAAGGTGTGGCAGATCCGCTAAGGTTCGGATCCGCAGCGGGGCTGTAGGACGCTTCGGTCAGGACAATTTAGCGGAGGAGCTCCGGTATGACCGGCAGCCATCAGCAAGCATCGACGCACCGAAGCATGCACGCGGCCCGGTGGGCTTCTTGATGTTCTGAACGGTGATCGTGAAGCAAGACCCCGAAGCGCGCTGGACCTCACCGGGGACTCCGCTTTCTCCCGACAACTCGCGGGGCCCAAGCCGTGCCTCAAGCGCGAGAGCATGGGTCGGTGCGACGGGAGGTGCACGCTGGTGGTCATCTGCTGCCTGCAGCTGGTAAGACACTGTTGTTGATGTTCATGTCTAGTCTAACCTGAAAATATACGTGCGTGAGAAGAGCCAAGGGAGAAGCTGCCCTGGTTCCCTTTTTCCCAATCAAGTCGCCTGTCAAAACTTTGCATGGAGAAACTTCATGTCCCAGATATGTATATGCATGATTTGTTCGTGCAACACACAGATGAGGGGCCTCCTGAGGAAGGGGCTCTTCTCTCATAAGGCTGTGGGCTGGGGCTCCAGGCAGTTTCCATGGAAACAGCTGCAGCACAGAGCTTTGGGATCATTCCTGTGTGTGTGTGTGTGTGTGTGTGTGTGTGTGTGGAGACAATATTTTTATTTACTTGCCATTGGCTTAAGTGGGTTTAATGGTCCACTGCATCATGTACTGCTGATTCATAGGGCCTCTCGGTTTTTAGGCTTTTCATGCACAATATTCTTTATGAGTCAAAAAGCCTTTAGAGCTAAACTAATTCAAGGCCGGGACCATGTGTAACCAATGTTTTTAATTAAAGAAATTAAATGATTAAAAGGTTTAAGAGAATAAAGAAGTATAAATACTTATTATAGCCCATTTAAACTCTTTGCAAATAATATTTTATTTAAAAATATGCACACATTCACTCGTTTGTATGTCTAATATGTCAGAAATGTTAAGAACATCTCGTCACATTCAGTTATGAATGACATCGTTTAAATGATTGCATATTTTCAATTCTCTAGTTTGCATTACTGTATTTGTGGGTGTTAAACATCGTGTCAAATATTAAATGTTTAGCTGCTTATATCTTACCACATGTTGAAATTCACACTTGTCTTCGGTGAATAGTAACCCCGCCTTCTTAGATCTGATTGGCCGCCATTTTGACATTGATGTAGACCGCTGATGCAGACCAGCCTAAAAATGTAACTTTTTAAACTATCGTCATCCTAACAACAAACAGAGCGGTGTGTGATGGAAAGCAGCATTAAGAAATATCAAATATTGGGGGCGGACAGTTTGGCCATTTCCATTTATTGGGGCGGACTTGTCCCCCTCAATGCCTGTGTTGGCTACAGCCTTGAACTAATTAAAGTGCATAGCAAACATGGCACAGCTTGGGAGTTTGGCTAAACTAACCCACCACCAGGGCCAGACAGAGTCTGTACACAACTCCATCATCAAATCACCAAAATATTTAATAAACGCATACGCGAAGCGGCAGAGGACGTTCAGTACTTTGTCAATAATGGACGTTCCAGTGTACGGAATTTTTCTGGTGCAGATTCCTTGTGGCTGATGATCCTTCTCCGAAGAATTTTCCGTGGTTAATGTGCAGTCAGTGCACTGGGCCGTTTCTTGGATGGATGCTGCAAGTGAATTCCTGCCAAGAATAGTAGCCAGCAATACCAGATTTTGTGTACCATTTTCCTGCCAATGTAACTTGGGAGTCTGCAGCACAAGCTTGTTTTGCCAGTCTCATATTTGCCTAAATAAACCCAGTATAGCTCATTGTGAAGTCTGCAAAGATGTGGGACAAGCTATACTTGAGATTATCTGTATTGGTTCAAGCTTTTTGTGCACACATATGCATGCATAATAGTTGGATGATTGTGCATTTGTTTAATCTGCTCTTGGTTTGTTCACAGGTCGCTGCATTACAGAGGCAGGTGTTTGACTTTTTGGGATATCAGTGGGCTCCCATCCTTGCCAATTTCCTCCATATCGTGGCCGTCATTTTGGGAGTGTTTGGAACTGTGCAAATCCGCTCCAGATATCTTATACTGGTAGGCATATTCATAATCATAGTGAGAAGTTTTATGCCCACATTTTGCACCTGCTGTTGAAAATGGTTTCTTTGGATTGTCTTTTTGAACACTACATGTCTCTAATGTGTTCATTAACATATTTTTGCATGTGCGCATATGTGTACATTTTCAGTATGCTGTGTGGCTTGTGGTCTGGGTCGGCTGGAACTCTTTCATCATCTGTTTTTACCTGGAAGTTGGTCACCTGTCACAGGTAGATGGATTTACTGCATTGTTCCAGACTCCAGTCATTGTGTAAATACACCAAAGAGTCAGTTTGAAAATGTTTGATTTCATGCATTGTTATGCTTTAATCTTAAAGCCAACATGAATGGCATTCATAAACCATTTCAAGTGAAATCTAGGACATTTTATTTGATTTTATTAATTAGTAATCGTTTTAATCATGAAAAGTGGGCGTCCCGTAAAAGAGTTTCTTGGCTAACATAATATAATAGGAAAATAGGACTTGAGGACATATTAATATAAAGATTATGAAGACATTTTTCTTTGGAACAGGGTAAATATTAAATATAAAAATACCTAAATATTAAAAACATTTCTATTAATTAAAATAATGCTAAAATAAAAATAAAAATACTCATTGAAAAACTCAGTTTATTCCTTGGCAATAAACTGAAATAAGCAAAATTTTAAATTTAAAAGTTAGTTTGTACAAAATTGTTTACTGAAAATAAACTGAAACTGAAAGAGAGAAAAAAATGTTAAACCCAAATAGCAATATTTAAAAAAACATAAATCTAACAAAATGACAAAAGCACATAACAAAATTACTAAAATCAACATGAAATAAGTTACATTTAAAATTTTGCACAAGTTAGTTTGTACAAGTAAATTATAAAATTATTAACTGGAAATAATAAAAAAACTAAAATGAACTAAAACTGAAAAGAAAAAACATTTTTTAAGCCTAAATAATATAAAAAAAAAAAAAAACTAATAATATGACAAAAGCACACAACAAAATTACAAAAATTAAAATAAAATTAAAGGTGCTGTATGCGATTTCCCAAATTCGTTGTTGAACACTTGATATTTGAAATCATCCTAAACAAACCCACCCCTCTTCATTGCTCCGCCTCCAAAACTCACACTCCAATCCTAACCACCCTGCTCCGCTTCGGTCTCGAACCCCGGCCTGATCGCCGCTGGCATGCGAGGCGAATGCAATACCAATGACGCTAAACGCCTCATTCTCTAGCAGTCGTCAGTGTGCAGTATTTTAACTGCAGAACTCTCACTATCTGTTTATCACAGCTGACGCACTACAAAATGCTTCACAAAAAATAAAGCGCAGTTGATGAACGAATGACAAGGAAGCACAAAAAGTTAACGTACAGTACACAAGACTAAATACAGAGTGTTCGTTGTTAGTCGCCAACAGCACAGCAGCTCCAGACAATCAAAACCCAGTGTGTTCACGAGTAGCGGGATCAAAGCAGCCTCCGCGTCTGTTTTCAGGCGTTCCCGCTTAGCTCTCTCCAACGCTGGAAAGCTTTTCTAATATAAACACGGGTCCTAAAGCGCATAAACATGAGCTCTTTTGTGTTGTGTCCCATTTCTCGTTTCTTATTTTCAAATCTCCCTCTTGCTCGTTCTCTCTCCTCGAGCGTCATACGCCCCCTAATGCTGATTGGTGAGAGGTTTGTTGTTGGTATCGCCCCGAATAACTTCCAAACAGTGTATTTGAAATAATATTGAGTCCACCTTAACATAACTAAAAATGTAATTCAAAATACTAATAAATCTGTAATAAAACTAAAATAGAGTAAATAAAACTAGTAAACAGAGTCAAAGTTGAGTTAATGATTAGTGTATTTCTCAACTCTGTTTGTGTTCTGCTGCAGGACAGGGATTTCCTAATGACATTTAACACATCACTTCATCGTTCCTGGTGGATGGAGAATGGACCTGGTTGCTTAGTTACTCCGGTGCCTGACTCACCATTGGCTCCTCAGGATCATCATGTGATCACTGTCAGTGGCTGCCTACTGGACTACCAGTACATAGAGGTGGTCAGCTCAGCCTTGCAAGTGTTTCTTGCAGTGAGTGCTTCCAATTGATCTCTTTTCTTTACGTTTACAAAAGTACACTTGAATGAGTGTTCACGTGTTTTGTTCTGTGTTTCAGCTCTTTGGATTTGTTTATGCCTGCTATGTCAGTAAAGTCTTCCTGGATGACGAAGAAAGCTGTAAGTATTGCTGTTGTTAGGTAACTGAATTCCAGCGACACTGAAGTGCTCATGTTTTGATGACTGTCTCTCTGTTGCAGTTGATTACATTGGTAGATTGGAGTCTTATAGTTACCAGCCTCCACAGAAGAGTTCTCACTTACAGCTGCAGCCTCTCTATACGTACGTACACATGTTCTAATTTCTCTAGAAATCTGATTTCATCAAGTTTTACAACATTTTGAATACTTTGCATTATACACTGCAACAGCCAACTGCTTTTCAAAAAATTAGTATGTGAAACAGATTGGCTGCATACAAAATCGCATACTTCCCTACTATATAGTAGGCGAAAATGGTGGTGATGCTGGTGAGGTCACATGACGGTGACAACATGGTGAATGTAGTACATCCGAATTATATTCATACTACACACATTCATGCTGTATAGAACATACTTTTTTTAGCAGTTGTAAAGTAATTACTTATTCTAAATAATCAAGAGATTATGCGATTTCGGACGCAGCCACTGTATAAGGGAACGATGAGAACATTTTAAAAAGTACTGTTGTTGCACATTGTTACATCACATTGTTTGTCCAGGAAATGTATATTTATATAGTTTATACTTTTTATAAATATATTTTATAATAAATGTTTTATTTAACATTTAATTTACTTTATTTATTATGTTATTTTGCATTTTAATGTTACTTTTTTTTCATGAAAAATGTAAAAAAGGGCTGCTTTTGTTTACTTCTCATTTTGCCATAAATGGTCATTCGGCTGTGAAAATTTGCATAATTTGCACAGTATATGTACTAAAAAAACTGTATAAGTAGTATGGTAGTATTTCAAACACAGGCTGCATCTGAAATCGCATACTTCCCTACTATTTAGTAAGCACAAAACAGTATGTGACAAAAGAAGTATGTCGGAATTCACAGCACTCATAAAACAGTAGGCAAAAAGTACCCAGATGACCTACTACTTCCAGCGAGATTCTGAAGTGTGCATACGATGGACACTTTACTATCCCATGAGGCCACGGGAGAGGATTTGTGAATGGCAGTGACGCTGGTGAGGTCACATGACAGTGACAACATGGCGAATGTAGTACATTCATACTACACACATTCATACTGTAAAGAACATACTTTATTTAGCGGTCGCGAAGTAATTACTCATTCTTAATAATCAAGACATTATGCGATTTTGGACGCAGCCATTGTATAAGGGAACGATGTGAACATTTTAAAAAAGTACTGTTGTTACACATTGTTGTTACATCACAGTGTTTGTCTAGGGAGTGTCCAGGAAATGTATATAGTTTATAATTTTTATAAATATATTTTATAGTAAATATTTTATTTAAGTGATCAATTAATTGATTTATCAATTTAAAAATGTATACATTTTAGTTATTTTTTATTATGTTTTTTGCATTTTAAAAACATGTTTAAAAAGGGCTGCTTTTATATATCTCTCATTTTGCCATAAATGGTCATTTGGCTGTGAAAATTTGCATAATTTGCACAGTATATGTACTATGTACTATAAAAATAGTATGGAAGTACTTCAAACACAGGCTGCATCTGAAATCACATACTTCCCTACTATATCGTAGGCAAAAAACAGTATGTGACAAAAGAAGTATGTCGGAATTCACAGTATAAAAGAGTAGGCAAAAAGTAGATGACCTACTACTTCTGGCGAGATTTTGAAGTGTGCATACGATGGACACTTTACTATCCCATGAGGCCATGGGAGAGGATTTGGGAATGACAGTGACGCTGGTATGTCACATGAGAATCACAACATGTCAAATGTAGTACATCTGGATTACTTTCAAACTATATAGAACACTTTTTTAGCATCACAGAGTAATTTCTTATTCAAAACAAGCACCTCCTCAAGAGAGTATGCGATTTTGGACGCAGCCACAGTCTATTGGTTTAAAAACTTCACTTTGTAAATGCATGTTTTTTATATTTATATATTTCTAGGGCTGGATAGAAACCAGAGGAAACCCCCACCTTCAGAGGAAAACAACTGCTTATCTCTGAGAGATGAAGTCCTCTGCTTTGTGGGAAATCTTCTACCAACTTCAACGTCTGTGTCTCTCAAACTTTGTCTCCCTCTATTGGAGAAAATATATAGTGCCACACCAGCCAGAGTTCTAGAGAGAGGGCAGGACCACAACAAGATGCTGAGACAAGCATTATTAAATAGGACTTGAAGACAGTAACACATCTTCTGTATGTGTGTGTGTGTGTGTGTGTGTGTGTGTGTGTGTGTGTGTTCATATGTGCACAAGCACATAGGCCTTTGTATATGTTTGTGTATTCACAAGGTGGCCGACCTTTGACCCAGGTAATCTTTGAACACACGCTGGAGCTGCCCGCTCAGCTCTTTCTGGTGTGTGTGTGTGTGTCGGAGAAAGATTGTTTATACTCTGATATAAGACACTATAATGTAATGTGTTAGATGAATGTTTTAGGCGGGGTAGAAGTGTATTTGGGGAATGCTGTAGGACTTTGTGCATGTAAAACTCACGATAGAGGAGTCGTGCCTCTGGGTGGCCCTCATCCGTCTGCGTGCATGAATGTGCTTTTCTGATTGTGTCCAAGTTTTGATATGTACTTATGCACCTGACGCATAATGTGACTAGCCATAAATGTTTATTTGAACACAAGCTTATAGAATGAATGTATGTTAATGTACAATACTTGTTTCAGGAAGGCTGTGTTTGTGTGAGTGAGCGAGTGGGTGCGTGAGGGACACACCTGAAGGGTGGGACAGTTGGTCAGCATAATAAACTCTTTCTAGATTATTCTTTGTCTCGTTCACTTATAAATGCACCACAGAGGGTTCGGGTGAAATATAACACTGTTTTTGTTCTCTCGAATACATATGGATGAGGATAAAAAGCTCTGTCTTGTTTTCACAGGGCTAAGTGTATCAAACTAGTGCTCCCTAGAGAGAGCTGTGAGTCAGATGTGAAGACAATGACCAGACCTGTTTTATCTCATTGTACGTCAGTAGCAATAGTTCGCTCACAGCCAATGTCCTTTTGCCATTTACACAAAGGCAGTTTAGTAGCTGCTCACGTTTCCAACAGCCTGTTATTTTTAGAATGACTGCAATTTATAATGAAGAATGTGCATCTTTTCTAGTACAGCATGTTTTTGCAACCATGTTTGTAGAGAGAAAAGAAACATTTAATAATCTTACTTGTAAAATTTGTGACGGAATGTTCTTTTAAGGCAAGACACTAGAGGAAAAACTACAGTTTTTTTCATGCACTGGTCAATTTTTGAGATTTTGGGCTATTTTGCTTCCATAACCATAAAACACACTTTGGCCCGGTTTCACAGACAAATCTTAGATTAAGCCAGGATTAGGCCTTAGTTCAATTAGGACATTTAAGTAACTTATATAAATGTGCCTTTGAAAAAAAACATTACTGGTGTGAATCTTGAGACAAAACAATGGCACTGACATATTTAAAGATATGCCAGTGTAAGTTGCTTTCAGTTAAAACAGCTCAAACATGCATTTTAGTCTAGGACTAGCTTAAAGGTGACCTATAATGCCCCTTTTACAAGATGTAATATAAGTCTCTGGTGTCTGTGAAGTTTCAGCTCAAAATACCCCACAGATCATTTATTATAGCTTGTCAAATTTGCCCCTATTTGGGTGTGAGCAAAAACACGGCGTTTTTGTGTGTCCCTTTAAATGCAAATGAGCCGCTGCTCCCGCTGTTTTTCAAAAGAGGGCGGAGCTTTAACATCTCCTGCTTCAATTGCTCAACAACAACAAAGCTGGAGAATCTCACGCAGCCAAAATGAGGATTGTCAGTAACGGTGTTCAGCCTTACATTGTTCAAACCGGAGTCGACACTGATGGAGAGACTCAGGAAGAAGTTACAACTTTTAGAATGAAACTGGACGTTTCTGAAATGGTTAGTGGACAAATTTATGTAGTTGCTGTGGAGTTGATTCAACTCATCGACTAGCATGTGTCGTCATGTTAATCTTTTGTGCAAATCCAGCCTTGAATTGACCCTCGTTTGTGAAGCAGTCCGGCGTAAAATGACGACATGTCAAAAACACTCTACTACAACAACTCTTCCTCTTCTCTAAAGCAGCACAACATGGCCTCACACCCTTTGTTGTGTGTTCTTGGGGGCGGGGTTTATGTAAATTTTAGGGTTAGTGATGTCACAAACCTGGGAAGAAGCTCGTTGTAGTCCCTACCAGCCGTTTGTTGTAGTCCATAAACAGATTTCTGTAAAAGAAAATATCTCCCTTTGCATTGAACCTTGAGCGTCATAACTTTGCAGATGTTGTTTATTATCAAACAGCAACATTACACACTAACTAAAGTTAAAAAAGTGAAATCATAATCATCCACATCCAAGCCTTGTCTGTGAAAACGGCCATTTATCTATTTGCATCTATTTGCAACACATATAAGGCTGTAAAAACCTTTTAAAAAATAATTTTGAACCTCATGGCTTCATCCAATGTTTAGATTTCTGTTCTGGAAATATGCAAGTAGGTGCATGCATATTTAATTAGATTTTGCATATTTTAACATGACATAAAAAACTGAGGTAAGTATATTTGTGATATATATTTCTTACATTTTTTACCCTATTGACCTGTGGTGTCTTAACTACTCTGAAAGATTATAATAAAAGCAGGACAATCCCGAAAATCATGTAAAACACCATAATACACATACAACTGCAATGTTTGATACATTTTAATTTTTTAATTACTAACATTGTGTTATTAAGGTATTGAGATTATAGTTCACATAAATGTATCAGAGGTCAGATTTTGAATTGGGGACTGTTTCATTCACATGAATGCAATTTATAACAGAGAACAGGCCTCTTTTCTAGCTCCTCATGGCTTTTGCAACTGCGTTTGTAGAGAAAAAGAAAACATTTATTAATCCCACCGGTAAAATTTGTGACTAAATGTACTGTCACTCTGAAATATGATAAAAAAAATTATTATTAATGTATACACTCTTAAAATAACTAAACAAATTTACACAGTAAAATACCATTTTCCATTGAAACAGTAATATACTGTTCTGGGTAATATTATTTGTCATTTTAACATTCAAAACCACAAATATTACCCAGAATGCATTGTTTTTACACTATATTACTTCTGTATATTACCATGCATTCTGGGTAATATAATTTGTCATTTTCGAGAAAGTAGCCTATAGGCCTCTATTCTTAAAATTATCTATTCCCAGAATGCATTGTTTTTATGGTATATTACTGTTTCAATGGAAAATGGTAATTTACTGTGTAATTTTGTTTCATTTTTGTGAATTAACATTGTATTTTAAAGATACTGAGATTATAATACATGTAAACATGTCAGTGGTCACATTTTGAATAGGTGATGCTTGATTCACGTTACAAAATTGTAGATTTTTAAAGGGTTAGTTCACCCAAAAATGAAAATAATTTATGCCGTTCCACACCCGTAAGACCTTCGTTCATCTTCAGAACGCAAATTAAGATATTTTTGATGAAATCCGATGGCTCAGTGAGGCCTCCATAGCCAGCAATGACATTTCCTCTCTCAAGATCCATTAATGTACTAAAAACATATTTAAATCAGTTCATGTGAGTACAGTGGTTCAATATTAATATTATAAAGCGACGAGAATATTTTTGGTGCGCCAAAAAAACAAAATAACGACTTATATAGTGATGGCCGATTACAAAACACTGCTTCATTAAGCTTCGGAGCATTATGAATCTTTTGTGTCGAATCATGATTCGGATCGCGTGTCAAACTGCTGAAATCACGTGACTTTGGCGCGCCGAACCGCTGATTCGACACGCTGATTCATAACGCTCCGAAGCTTCCTGAAGCAGTGTTTTGTAATCGGCCATCACTAAATAAGTCGTTATTTAGTTTTTTTTCCCGCACCAAAAACATTCTCGTCGCTTTATAATATTAATATTGAACCACTGTACTCACATGAACTGATTTAAATATGTTTTTAGTACATTAATGGATGCATGAACATATGCAGGCCTCACTGAGCCATCAGATTTCATCAAAAATATCTTAATTTGCGTTCTGAAGATGAACGAAGGTCTTACGGGTGTGGAACGGCATGAGGGTGAGTAATAAATGACATTATTTTAATTTTTGGGTGAACTAACCCTTTAAGTATTATTTTTGTACATTACTATATTATATTCTGATAACTATTAATAATGTAACTCATTAGTCTATTAAACAACTGCATTTTATTACATTTTCTAAAATTGCCTGATAGAAAAAAAATACTTTTATTTATTTATAATTTTCTACAGAGACATGATTATGATTATCAGCCGATAACGGAGTAAAATCCCCGTGCTCACATTCAGAAAGCAGAATAAACTGGATTAAATCTCGCCCAAAACAACAAATACCCCCAAAAGATGAATGCATTTCTTCTCTTATAACAGAAACAAATCTTCAATACTTTCAAAAAAGCCTCGCTCGCTGTGTAAGGATGTGTGCATCACACAATATGAGCGCCTGTAAATCTGCACATTGTTGTATGTGTCTCGAGCACAACAAAGGACGACACTCCCCTCTTGGCGCAATGAACCGCACGCGCTCCTTCTCATGCTACCCATGATGCCCCGCGCGCGTCTGCTTGGATCGAGCCGCCATGTTGTCGGTGTGAAAGCTAGAGAGCTGCTGCGAACCGGGGCTGAAATCCGTCACCATCCGCATCCTCCACCTGTAAGTAACCCTCTGTTCTGAAACCGTCTTTTCGTCCAGACGCGTTTTAGCTCATCTAACGTTTATATTGTGGAGTTACGAGGCGTAACGAGTGATTTTGAGGGCTTTATGATAAGGCAGTGGCTCCCCCTCCTCTCCCCGGGTCTTCCTCCTGCTGTCGCGCTCTTCCTGTCCAGACGGCCCGGGCCTTTTGTTAACGGAAAGAGGACCTGTAGAATAGCGGCTCGCGGACTTACAGGTACTGGTTTGTGCGTTTTACATACCCGTTTGTGTTCGGTTACTATTGGAAACCAGCGATATTTGACCGTTTAGGCCGTGTAACACTCATTAAAACGTTTGATCAAAGCCTTGCCAGACAGTTCCGCCCCTCACCGATTCCCTTGTCGTGAATTAATGGGTGACAACTCGGATAAATGCTTCTGTTTCGCGACTGTCTGATGTCACCGGGTTCGTGAACACCGTTAGTGACTCCCTCCTCCTTCAGTGGTTTGTTTTAGAGGGTTAATGCGCGCGTCTTTTGTTACCTATTTGTGTTATCGTGATGCAAACGCATGCTTTGGTCATGGGTAACCAGTTACGGTATCTCTGCCCACTTCCGGGAGGTGTACATGCGGCCGCCCGAGCTCTGGAGCGCTTGTTTCCGGGTATCTCTGGAGCTGGGGCCATGTAATGGCGAAACTGATCAGGCTGCAGGCGACTATGAAGTGCATGAGGACAATGGCTGTCTCAAAACTTTGTTTGGTGATCATATGCGTCTAGATAGGCAGCACAATAGCATATAGGACACCGCCAACATGCGATGAAGTCTTTGTTTAAGAGTTGAAAGCCATGAAGCAAACCAACCAGCTACAAGGTGAATCACAACAAACAGAGAAGTATTTGAGCCAAAGAGTTATTTTTGGTGCGTTTTGATTCTGTGATTGCTGGGGATTCTTTGCAGAATTATTCCTGATTATTTAAAGGAAATGTGTTTAATAAAAACAACCTCCATAGTCAAGTTATTGTTAAAAATCAATTATTTTATGGAGGAAATAAAAATGGGATTGCTTTGGTATCAGAGCAAGCTGGTTTTTAGGTTCAGTTGAGAGAGGAATAAGGGGCCTTGTGTGATGATGGTGAATGTGAAGGGGAGTTTCGGTTTGATCCTGGACTGACTTGGGGGATTTCTCCAGCTCTCATGGTGGAAAGTCACAAGTGTGTTTTTTTTTTTTCCATATGCAGGTCTTGTGAAGCCTAGGTTCTCAGCAGGTTTTGCTTTGAGATTTTTCCTTAGATAACAAATATAACCCATATTTAAAGGTGCAATATGTAAGTAAAATATCCGAAAACCACTAGGCCAGTGTTATATATTTTGTTCACTTGAGTACTTACAATATCCCAAATGTTTGCAACTATTTGTAAATCGTGAGAAAATTGCAATTTTAACCAAGGCTCCGGGACGTGTGAGGAGTCGGTTTCCGCTTTTATTTTGTAGAAACCATGGAAACACCAAAGACGCTTTAATATTTACATGTTTTAATAGACAAGAGAACATCTGTTTTGATATATTTGTGGACCGGAAACAAATTATTGTTATATAGCTCAACACGTTTAGTCTTATTGTTTAAATCTAATTTTCTTGATTTTTTGCGAGTACCATGCCTCAGAGAAAACACTATTTTGTGAAGTAGCTAACATAGCATAATCAGATGCAGCTTTATTTTTAGTAACAGTAATACAGCATTTTCTCCATCATACAATACGTTTTAAAATTAATTGCATGCCATTTATCAGCACAAGCCATCCAGCATTTAATATGATATTGTAAAATCGATCTATCTTACTGCAGTGTGTAACAGTGTCTCACAGCAGCCGCCGAGCGAACGCACAGAGTAACGTTATAACATCATTTTCAACTCTCAAATGTATCCAATATGATAAACAGAGCTGCGTTACCTCATACTCATGACCGAAAAAGCGGAAGCGGCGCCGGCGACTGTGGCATAATAAAAGTTCCCCTGCTCGTGTGTTGCGCAATCACTTCAGCGGCCTCGTTCAGCTCCCACAACACTCGCTCCTGCTCTGCTTCATACTACAGTAACGTTAATAATCGCATCCATGAACGCGATTTCTTCCCGAGTCCTATCCCTATACTTTTGCACCGTCTGATGAGGTGGAGACCACATGTCCCAAGATTGCGCGCTCAAACTTGGCGTCATCAAGCTACGCCTTTCATCAAGCTACGCCTTTCATCAAGCTACGCCTTTCATCAAGCTACGCCTTTCATCAAGCTACGCCTTTGTTTTGAATAGGCCTCTAGTGACCTCTAGCGGACAGAAAATATTACATATTGCATCTTTAATGTAGTCAGATTCACATTTTCCTNCATACTACAGTAACGTTAATAATCGCATCCATGAACGCGATTTCTTCCCGAGTCCTATCCCTATACTTTTGCACCGTCCGATGAGGTGGAGACCACATGTCCCAAGATTGCGCACTCAAACTTGGCGTCATCAAGCTACGCCTTTCATCAAGCTACGCCTTTGTTTTGAATAGGCCTCTAGTGACCTCTAGCGGACAGAAAATATTACATATTGCATCTTTAATGTAGTCAGATTCACATTTTCCTTTACTTGCATGGTTTAGGGCTGCACGATATTGGGGGAAAAAACTGACATTGCGATATTTTGTTTTTGTGCGATATGAAAAAATTCACCGGATGACTTTGAATAGCTCTATTTGGAAAGAATTAATCATTCTAGGATGATTGGGGTGATTTTGTAGGTGAGGTGAATACGCCTAAAATAATGAACACATTACAAGCTAAATAAATATAATAGAACAAAGATACAAATTAAATAAATGTATATATTTTTATGCAAGTCTAACAGTGTTCAGGTACAGAAATTGAATAATCAAATGTAAAATAACACTGCATAGTCTTCACTGTATAAATTAAATATAATTAGAGATCAACCGATATATCGATTTAACGATATTTTCTCAGATATTTAAGCATTTTACCATAATCGGATATCGGTTTTGTAATATCGGATTTACCGATAAACGCCGCCATCTTGTGGGTGTTTTGAGAATTGCATGCAGGATCGCCATTACAGCGCATCTGAGGGGAGACGAGACAACTGCGTGCACAGGTAAAGTATACTTACCTGCTTTGCTGTAATTAGTAAACTTTATTTAACATAACAGCCATTAATGCACAAATTAGATGTTACATAAATGCCTGAAATGTAGCTAGTTTATGCAGCTTGTCTCTAAGAAATAGAGACGAGCTCACAGAGCCACGATAATCCGTCATGTCCTGTCCCAATAAAGATGCAACTTTGCATGAATTAAATAATACAGCCATGAATGAGCACATGTTGGAAATAAAAGTGCTGAATTTAATTCTCTCTCTGTTGTCTATGCTCATCATTAGTCTCGTGAAGTCGTCTGCATTTTGCTGTTCACTCAGTGGGTTGATGCTCGACCTCCGCATGTAACTTTTAACAAGATTCACTTGTTTAAAACACCATAATTATATAAACATTTACTATATAACCATTAATTCGCTAATAAACATCCAAGTAAACACATTGTGTCCAAGTAAACACAATGCATGGATAAACAGTGCTTTGTCAGCAGATATTTCATAATCTAGAACGACAAAAACGTTATTAATAATTCTGATATAACCTACCAGTTGAGAAATGCAATAAAATACAATGTTTTGTTTGTTATATTCCAGAGAATATTATTCAGTTATTTAACATTATGCAGCGAATTATTCTTCACTCTTTAGCCTATTAAACAGCTTATAAATCTACTAAAACTGTAGTTTAAAATGAAGTATTACATTTCTGCAAAGTTGCTATGACTCCTGTCTTAAATTTATTTTCTCCATTTGAAAACATTAGATATTCTACATTTATTTAGCTTATTGTTAATATTAGTGTTGCTGCTGATGCTTTTTATAAATTTATTTTTGTAATATGAAGATTAAAATTAACATGAAAGACTACTAATTTTCAACAAAAACAGTTTAGTAACAGTTTTTGTTTTCTATGCAAGGAGGGAGTGATTGTTATAAATAAAATAGTTTGTTCAGTTCAGTGGTGTTGTAATCGTGTCAAAAACAGAAGTATAACAGTAAATATCGGTTCTGCATATCGGTTATCGGGCACATAAATGCACAAATTATCGGTATCGGTTCTAAAAAACCAATATCGGTCGATCATTAAATATAATTAATCTGTGTTAAAACTACAGAAGTGATTTTTCTGTCTTTTGTTGTTTGATTAACATACATGACACAGAAAGCAGCAGGAATATTAGGCTGCTGTCACATTAAGATCCAAAATACTTTTACATATCCGGTTTTCTTTCTCAATTGTTTAGTTCATCTAAGCCATACGAGGATACTCCTGTTTTACGTGCATTTTGACCTTCTATTTGGCATGCATGTGTCCGTTCGGGCAAAAATAGACGCGGAAGAGAGCAGCAGTCGGTGAATTTAGCTTTCTTTCACGTCTTTGCGCACTCAAATGGTTTAAAATAGCTTGAACGTTTAAACTGACAGGACCTAAAACATGTTCAAATTAGGGCTGCACGATTAATCACATGCGATTGTCACGCGCATTTCGTCAGTAAAGCCGGTTCCCTGATTACCGCTAAATCGCCATCACCTGCTTTCAAATGGAGCGCCATTTAATAGACAGAGCCGTAGATCACTGACAAGCCACGCAATATCGCGTTCATATCGCAGATGAATCGCCTTCGATAATGAACGCGATATTGCGTGGCTTGTCAGTGAACTACGNTTGTTCATCTAAGCCATACGAGGATACTCCTGTTTTACGTGCATTTTGACCTTTTATTTTGCATGCATGTGTCCGTTCGGGCACAAATAGACGCGGAAGAGAGCAGCAGTCGGTGAATTTAGCTTTCTTTCGCGTCTTTGCGCACTCAAATGGTTTAAAATAGCTTGAACGTTTAAACTGACAGGACCTAAAACACTTTCAAATGATAAACTTTCATTGTATGATGGTTAAACTTTGCAATTAATCTGATAATCACATGAATTTTGAACCATGGTGTCTGGTCCTTACAGAGTAACGATCCCTTATACTAGACATCGCACATCCTGTGCCTATCCTTTGACTATCGTGGCTGCTCACATCGCGATTTCGATACTAAAACGATATATCGCCCAGCCCTAGATCACATAATGATCACAAAATCCATCCATGTAGGTATGTCATTTGTCATAGTTTCTACCAAGTAATGGTTGAATTTGTGCAAAAATGCTGTAGAATTTGATTGACATTAGCAACAAAAGATATAGGAACCATTTTCTCCTGTATTTATTGTGATGCCCTAACAACTTAGTTTCATTTAATGAGTTATTTTTGTCTGACACTATCAGATTCAGAATAGACCCATTTTTGGATCATAACCCACCAGTTGAGAACCACTGGCTTAGAAGTCATGAAGCTAACCCAGTTGCATTAGAAAATGTAACTTTTTACGAGGTGGTAATTTTTGTGTGGTTTTTGCACCTTTAAACCTAGATCATACAAAAACAATGTGCAAATGAAATCGTACAAGTTCATTTGAATTAGCCACCAAAAATAGTTAAAAACTGCCATGAGAGTGTTATGAAGCTGTTCTGTCTGTGCTAGTTTGCCCAATAGGCTTCAGAATTATTTGACTCATGGTTAATATGCTTGTTTATGGGACCATGTTTATCATTTAAAAGAGGTGTGGGATGAATTTTGTTCTGATGAAGCAGGCCTCAGGATTACTAGAGTGCTGTGTGCACCGTTATCTCAGTCTTTCTAAACAGTGTGTTGCTTCACCCTGTGTACTATCTTGATTTGAAGCTCAGGACATTACTTCATCAATGTGTTCAGGATTACACCTAATGGGGATCTTGTGCAGCTGTATAATCTAGCTGCATTGCAATTACAGCGTTTGATGTTCCAAAGGACAAGTTTGAAAGCAGACGCTTAAAAAGTAAGCCTATATGGTAACTGATAAAGAGGTAAAGAGCAAAAAGAGGGGTTTAATTTATGTGTTTGGAGTGGACATTGTCTATGTCCAGTGTTATTTTAGTATTCTTGAAATTAGGGCTGTCACTAACGATTATTTTGGCAATCGAGTAATTGGTCAATTATTTTGATGATTGAAGGATTAGTTCACTTTAGAATGAAAATGTTCTTAGTTTACTCACCCCCATGTCATCTAAGATGTTTGTCTTTTTTCAGTCTAAAAGAAATTAAGGTTTTTGTGGAAAACATTCCAGGTAACCAACGGGTTGAAGGTCCAAATTGCAGTTTCAATGCAGCTTCAAAGGGCTCTACGCAATCCCAGCCGAGGAATTGACTGTATGCACGGTTACTTCCTGGTTGTCGTTAAGCCAGCTCGGGCATTTCCGGCGAACTGTTAGCTGATCATTCTGTACTCGCTGTACATCGACACAAAACCATCATTGGTTGACTTTTTAATGTTTTATTCATATTTTGAAGCAGTTATCACATTTACCTAATTTGCCAATAAACAAGTTTTATTGATGGCAATAAAGACAAAGCTATTGGGACCGTTTAAGAAATGCCATGTCTGTAGACACGCACTCGCATTTTTTTCCAGCACTTCAAATGTTATTTTTAATGTGATGACCACAAACATTTGTTCATCCTTCTGAGATTGTCCCTATTTGTAAAACCGAATGATTCAAAATCCAACATTTGATAAACACTTATTTAAAAATAAAAAAGACATTAACTACCACTGTAACCAGCAGGTGGCGGCAGAGTAGCATTTATTTGCGCATATATCAGCCATTTCCTGTAGGATAATAGTTTTGCTTTTGAATAAATATTAAACATTATAAAATAACTAGGTTTAAAAATACATTTTGAATAATTAAATTAATGCTATGCCTGACTATTTAAGTGACTTTATTTTGAGTATAAACTAAGTATTACACTATTGATGCTCAACACACCAGGAAGTGACATCTCACCGGAAGTTTTCCAGCTGGCTTATATTAAATACAAGATGAAATCCACTATATGTGGTTTTTTCCTCAAAAACCTTAATTTCTTTTTGACTGAAGATAGAAAGGCATAAACATCTTAGATGACATGGGGGTGAGTAAATTATTAGGGAAATTTGAATTCTGAAGTGAACTAATCCTTTAAGTAATTGGATATTTTTTTGTGGTAATAAATGAGCAATAACCATTAAAATGACTTAAAATACATAGGTATAATAACGAGGCAATAATAATTGGTTCAAATAAAGTATCAAAAGCAAGTAATCATATTGTTTTTTTTAAACGGTGCTGTTCAATAAAACAATGTTAGATACAGAATATAAACATAATCAACTTATAACAATGCCTGCAGAGGGCGCCAGCAGCCTGGTGATTGTTGTTACACTTTACAGCATGATCAAATCTTTGTTTTTTCCAAATCTTTAATTAAAATGTTCACTTAATCTTTAATATTTGGCCACTTCTTTATGATAGAAATGCTACAGCCACTGTAATTTCTTGAACAAGAACCTGTAGACATCAAAACATGCAAACTCAAAGCCGAGGGTTTAAACCTTTATTTTGAAATCGTGATGAACAACAATATTTTATTAATATTTACATTTACTTTATTTTCTATTTTCATTTTAATATTAATATTTTAAAAAAAAATTGTATAGTGTTTATCTTTATTTCAGTTTTAGTTTCTTTAGTACATGAAGTTAAACTTCATAAAAAATGATTTTAGTTAACTATTATAACCCTTCCTATATCTTACAGTAAGAGGCCCATTTCTTTTCTTATTATATTAGTGATGCTGGTGTCATTCACTCTTACCGTGGGTTAGATTCTAATCATTCTTAATATTTTATTTGATGTTAAATATCAGTATTTAACTATACAACTTTATTGCAAAGAAACCACATATGTGCACATTTTTAAACAGGAGCTGAATGGAGTAATCAGGAATTTGGCACTGAAAATTGTTTTGCATCTTCATGGGCAATTGGAAGTTTATCTAGGTTGTTTTAAAAAAATCCAGACATTCTTTCAAGTCGGATGACTGGTCAGACTCGTCTTGGTCACAGTTAGCTTGGGAAATTGGAACTCATTGAGCCTTTTGTCCCAGCACATGATCTCCAGCTTCCAAAACCTCTGGTGCTAATGGGACTGACGACAAATCTGTGGTCCTTTCAAACAGTTGTCAGGGTTACGTGACACAGTGTCTTTTGAAATGTTTGTGGTTTATTTTTGATGTTTGGATTTCACATTGTGTTGTCTCAGTAAGCTTTCACCAGCATTGCAATAACATTCATATTTATGTATTAAATGCATCACATAGTCTAAATATCTTGACACTCTGCATCCAAGTTCTTCTGCTTGCTTTCTACCCATAATGGAACCCAGTTTCATTTAATGTTAAACTATGTGTGTTTGTATGAAAGCTCCAGTACCCAAATATTTCAACAGTGTGTGACACTCAGCTAACAAAGTTATGAAAGGTGGTTATGGAATAAACTATGTGACATAATTTACTCTCAGTGCTGCCAACACCTCTGGCACATTTTGGGGGGAGATTACACCAATGGATCAGGATTTTGCAGTCAGGATTAATTTGCTGCTTGTGGTGGCCTACATCAACATATCTCTTGAAAAGATCAAGTCAGTTTTAGATGTGAAAGCAAGAGCAAAACTCTTGTTCTCTTTTTTGGGTGTTCAAAACCGTGTTGCTGAAACCAGTAATGCTCTTGTTAATATTTTTAGGCTATTTATGGCAATATTATTAAATGAAACAATTTATATTTTGATTTTATATTGTAGTTAATTTAACTAAAAAAAAAAGGGTCATTGTCTTTTTCATTTAGGTAAACAAACAGCTGTTAAAATTAACCATAAAGCAAGGCAAGTTGTAATGTCATTAATTGATTAAATCTTTTTATATATATAAATATATATATCTCTCTTCNCTCTCTTCACATGAGGCATGATTGCAAATTTAACTCTGTTAGAAAGTGTGTTTGTTAATAAGCAGATATACTGAAATTGTTGATGGTTGGCATATCAGCACGTAAATGGGAACAGGATAACTGTAATTTCCCAGAAATAAGGAGAAAACAAGTGAAACTGTGTCATAAGAGGAAAAATTTTTTCTCCTTGTTATTGCTCATCTTTTGGCTTGAGTTGCTGTGGTAGGATTTTTTTGCAAATAACCCTCTGTTATCCACGAAAAATGGCTGTTATTTGTCTACTCAGAAGTGAGTAGTGATTCAAAATAAAATAAATTTACTTGTTGCTGTTTTAGATCAACAATTTGTCCTGATTCACCTCTTGCTTAAAGGGTTAGTTCACACAAAAATGAAAATTATTCCATAATTCCACCCTCAAGCCATCCTAGGTGTATATGACTTTCTTCCAAACACAATCGAAGTTATATTAAAAAAATATCCTGGCTCTTGCAAGCTTGATAATGGGAGTGAATAGGAACATAGATTTTGAAGCCCAAAAAAAGTGCATCCATCATAAAAGTAATCCATACGGCTCCAGGGGGTTAATTAAGGCCTTCTGAAGCAAAGCGATGTTTTTGTAAGAAAAATATCCATATTTATAACTTTATAAACTGTAATCACTAGTTTCCGGTAACAGCTGTCTGCGCGTTCATGAGAGAGTTGAGTGACCGGTGGAAGGGTGACCTCTGACCCGACATATGGCGTACCTCCTCTTCTCTTATATCAAAATCCTCAGACATTTTTTCTATAAAACTTTTACATTTTTTTTTTTTTAACTATTTAAAACTCTTAAATATGAGATCTTTTTCGTACAAAAACCCATCGCTTTGCTTCAAAAGGCCTTTATTAACCCCCTGGAGCCGTATGGATTACTTTTATGATGGATGCACTTTTTTGGGCTTCAAATTCTCAGTTACTATTCATTTCTATTATAAAGCTTGGAAGAGCCAGGATATTTTTTAATATAACTCTGATTGTTTTTGGATGAAAGAAGAAAGTCATTTAAACCTTTTGTTATGAATTGGCTTAATGTATTGCAAGACAAACAATATTAGAAATGCTACTTTTTTTTAATAGTAAAAAAATAGTTTTTTTTTGCTAACTTTCTGTGCATCCCATTTAACATAAAGTTGAGTCAATGAAGACAGTCCAGTCACAGAGGCAATAATCCTCATCTTCATTGCTTCCCTTAATTGTTTATATATGTGAAATATTTATAAAATTATGCTGTATTTTAATTGGTTTCAGTTCCCTGAACCAAGTTCACTGTTAATTGAACTTCAAAAGTACTTTTAAATTATTTTAACATTAATACTTTTTCCCCATGACATATTTGTATGTTTGTGACACTAATGTAATGAAATATTTAAGTTCTGGGTATAAAAAGAGAATATATGTCAAGCTAGAAATTGACCTTATCTCATCAGGAAAATGTATTCCAGTGGAAATTCCTCCATTGTTTCAACTCTTTAACTTTCCCCAGTATTTTAAAGTCATTCTGTGACAATGATATCAGATGCACATCTGAATGAGAATGAAACGAGTCATTTTGACAGGCCCGCTCTGCTTGATTAACTAGAACAACAACCTCTGCTTTCCCCACTGAGCCTCAACAAGTGTGTGCGATGCCGTAATGAGCTCTTCCATCCCAGCGCTGACTATCACACTGATGGATTGAATTGACCTCATTCCAGACCAGACCATGTGTGTCGTCTTTTCTATTGCTATATATTTTCATCGGTCAGGGATTTTATTTTCTTTGTCCATAGAATCTGTTCAGTTGAATCTCAAGTGCTGTTATTTACTATTCAACTCCAAAGATGGTTGATTTCTTTAAAATAAGTAAAGCTGGTTTTGATTTGGTCATTTCTGGCAATATTTGTGAGCCTTCTCGTTCTCAGCCTGCTTTGAGATATACAGGTGCAGTAATATGATAACTGAATGTGCTTCAAGTGCAGAGCAATCTCAGATGCCTTAGGGGTTAATAGTGTTTTGTTTTGTTCTTATGTTACAGTCTCTGGTGGAATGAGCGTAGCGTGTGTGTTGAAGAGGAAAGCTGTGCTCTGGCAGGATTCGTTCAGCCCCCACCTGAGACTGCCTCCCCCTGACAGGCCATTACCCAGCATGCCTGTGGTGCTGAGTGCTGCGGGCCACACCCCCCAACCTGGCCCTTCTCCTCAGGCCCCTCCCCCTACGCAGGGAGCAGGGCGCTCTCAAGATGACGCCATGGTTGATTACTTCTTCCAGCGGCAACATGGCGACCAGCCCGGCTACAACAATTGCAAACACCGCTGGCCGACTGGTGACAACATTCATGCAGACAACCAGGTGAGAACGGTGTAAAAAAATGACCAGGAAGCCACTTTTTTTTTTTTTTTTTT
>RJVU01028973.1:3287873-3298739 GCA_003731715.1 Anabarilius grahami
TTTATACCCTTTTACAAAGTCTTGATTTTGTTTTTGGGTTCTACTAGAATAGGTTTTTATGCTTGAATTATCAAAAAACAAAATTTTCACATATTTTTCATTGTTGGAGCTCCTCTCTTTCCAGTCTGTCCGTAACGCTCTGTTTAGTTCCTATCTCTATGAAGCCCCTCATTCTGAAAAGCACAGTGTGCTCTGAAATGTCACGCCTCTTTACCATAACCACAAGTTAACCACACTACTAACTAACTCAACCCGGCCCCGCTCCTTTATTTTGCATTTGCATTTGGGGGGGATTATTTAAATGAGGAATATTGTGATGTGTTCGTTCCTGGAAGAAAACTCAAGACTACAATGGAGGCGTTGCAGGAGTTCAAAACCGTGACACTGATCTAGAGAATAACTCCTGCTGGAGGGACTTTTTGCTATGGACATTTTTCATGCTCAAACAGCAACATTGCACACTAAAGAAAAGCATAATAGGTCCTCTTTAATTATATAAAATGTTATTTTATAATAATTGTACAACTTTTCAAACAGGTACGATCAATGGATGAGCTTAACCATGACTTCCAGGCACTTGCACTGGAGGGCCGAGCCATGGGAGAGGTGAGAGTCCTTACCTTCCTCATCTTCTCTTTGATACTTCATTTTGTGTTCTTGTTATGTATTAATATTTCTGTCTGATGTTCCCACTCTGCAGCAGCTCCTAACTGGGAAGAAGTTCTGGGAAACTGATGATTCAGGGAAAGATGGACCAAAAGGGATCTTTCTGGACCAGTGGAGAGACAGCGCTTGGGGAGCCTCTGGTATGTGTGTGCAGATAGCACGGTTGTATTTTACATAGTGTTTTTTTTTTTTTTTCATGTCCCTTTTTTTTTTCTGTAGATCACTCGGTGTCCCAGCCAATCATGGTGCAGCGCCGACCAGGTCAGGGCTTCCATGCCGTCGGAGAGGCAGGATCTGTGCTGTCGCCACGCTCTGAGAGCGGTGGATTGGGCGTGTCTATGGTGGAGTATGTTCTTAGCTCCTCCCCTGCTGAGAAAATGGACTCATGTTTGCGCAAAGGAGCATTTGTGAGTCTTGACTATTAATCTTTTATCATTCTTATTTGTTTTTATTAATATTCGGTTTAAGAAATATCTCACACAAAGCTGAAAATTCATTATTTGCTACCCTCATGTTATTCCTAAATTTAAAAAGTCATGGATTAGGAAAGACATGAGGGTGAGTAAATAAAGACAGAATTTTTCCTTTAGCATCTGAAGTCCTTGACATTTTCACTTCAATCCTCTCTATTTCTCTTAGGGTCCAAGAGACTCGGAGGCTGATGACCCTGAGAAAAGGGTGGAACAAAAACCCAAAACATTTGACCCTGAGCGGAAGGAACTGAAAGAGACAGAGCCAGATGTTATGGATAACCCCAATGGACTGCCCAATCAGAATGGACTTGATGTGGACGTTAAGGATTTTAGGTATACACCATTAAAAAAGTATAATAAATACGCTACTGCTCCAAGTTTGGGGTCATTAGGATTTTTTTTTAAAGAAATTGTTTTTATTCATCAAGGATGCATCAATTTGATCACAGTAAAAACATTTATAATGTTATCCTGAAAAAAGTATCATGGTTTCACCAAAAATATGAAGCAGCGCAACTGTTTTCAACATTGATAATAATCAGAAATGTTTCTTGAGCA
The DNA here is from genome assembly GCA_003731715.1 of Anabarilius grahami. Taxonomy (NCBI): domain Eukaryota; kingdom Metazoa; phylum Chordata; class Actinopteri; order Cypriniformes; family Xenocyprididae; genus Anabarilius; species Anabarilius grahami. The sequence goes on from RJVU01028973.1 coordinate 3,289,571, forward strand.
GCAAATCGGCATATTAGAATGATTTCTGAAGGATCATGTGACACTGAAGACTGGAGTAATGATGCTGAAAATTCAGCTTTAGTCACAGGAATAAATTACATTTTTAAAATATATTCAAATAAGAAAGTTATTTTAAATGGTAATATTTCACAATATTACTGTTAATTTTGATCAAATAAATTCAGGCTTGGTTGAGGATAAGAGACTAAATCTTACCAACCCCAAATTTTGGAAAGGTAATGTTTATCCTCCCTCACTTCTCTTTGTGGGGCTTTCCAGATGTATACTTTAAGTATTTCTAAAATGTATTGAAGACAAACCTCTCTATTGTTTCTTCCCCAGTCGTACGCCTGGTAACTGCCCTCCGACTGGTCCAGAGGTGGATTTGGTTGGACCAGAACTGGCTGGAGGTGCAGGGCCAAAGCCAGCAGAGGAGTTCTCAAATGTTGAAACCCAAAATGTGACCCTGGACCCCATGGAATCTGTTTCTATGGAGACTTTGCAGTTTGATTACACTGGAGGCCAGCTGCCTCTCGACTCCACAGCTGCTACCGTCAGCCTGTTTGATTACAATTCCCCTCAACAGGTGAATATCTGATGCTGCTAGCACTTTCAACTCTCAAGACTATAATTAGAATAGAATAATAATAATAATGTGAGCCTGTGTGTGTTTATAAATATTTGTGTTGTGAATAATTGCTATCAAAGGCCACGCATGTGAAGGCTAACTTTGAAAAACCTTTGTTTGAAGTAATGTGCCACAATACTGTTCAGCCTCTTTGCAAGTTATTCTGGAAAAGTAATTATTAGTCACATTTGCATATGCTTCTAAAGCCTTTGCATTTATGACTGAAAACAAATGCAAATGTTTAATGTCTGATAAAAGCTTCATGTATTGCAGCTGTTCCAGAGGCCCAGCGCTCTGGCAGTGCAGCAGCTCACGGCAGCCCAGCAGCAGCAGTACGCGCTCGCCGCAGCTCAACAACAACACATCGGTGAGTTTGACTGTAGTTATGAGTGTCCAGATGACTTAAAGGTGCAGTGAGCAATTTCTGAGAACCCTACCCAAAAGAAACACACCCCTCCCTTAATTGCTCCACACCCAAAATAACAAACGCTACGCAACTCAGGCAACAACAAACAGCTGGCGCATCAGACAGCAAGTATGGATGAATCAGCTGTGTTTCAGCAACAACAGCATATCTTAGTTCTGTGAAACATAGCAAAAGCAATGATACTCTCGTATCGAGCTGATACAAAGTAGTGTTGTCAAAATACCGACTTCGGTACCAAGTCGATAATAAAATTTAAAAAAATGTGACGATGCCAGCATTTCTCCCTAGCATCTTGAGCACTGTTGAGCGGATTCTTAAACACCTCTGATTGGCCATTGTGTTCACACGCTCAACAAATATGTTTGTGATTGGCTACAATGATCAACACTTCAAAAACATGTTGTAAATAGACATCTTTGACACTCTTCACAGAGCGTTTGCACAGATACACACAGGAGCGTTTGAAAGCAGACATCTGAGGATCTCTAATATATCTGCTGATAGACGCCTGCGGTGAAGAGCATCAAAGATGTCTATTTACAACATGTTTTTGAAGCGTTGATCATTGTAGTCAATCACAGACATATCTGTTGAGCGCGTGAACACAATGGCCAATCAGAGGTGTTTAAGAATCTGCTGAAAATGCTGGTATCGTCACATTTTTTAAATTTCAGTACCGTTTTGTTACCGAAGTTGGTACTTTTGACAACTCTAATACAAAGCAACCTCTGCGTTTGTTTTCAGATGCTGGAAAGCTTTTCCAGTATTAACGCAGGTCCTAGCTCTTGCCTGATTGTAACCCTTCTTTTTCCAATTATATTCCTCTGATCTTTTCCTCTTAGGTAATATCTCTGCTATCACTCTTTCTACAGTCTTTCTACAAATGTCCTGCTTGCTCACTCTCTCCCCCCCCCTCTATAAGCCCCCTTTTGCTGATTGGCTACAATAGTGTTGTGGCGCTCATTCTGATTGGTCTGATCCACTTAGTTTTTTTCTCCTATTTACACTGCCAAGACTATGCACAAAAAAAATGTTTTCAGCACACACACAGAAACATCTAGCAAATATTCAAGAAATTGTTTGTTTTCAACAGCGTTTCTCAGAAATCGCTTACTGCACCTTTAACAGACAAAAGTTTCAGGTGATTTATTTAAATTGGTTTCTTATTGGTTGTGCCTTAGGTCTGGCCCCAGCTGCGTTTGTACCAAATCCGTACATCATTAGCACTGCTCCGCCCGGCACTGATCCATATGCCGCCGGCCTCGCTGCTGCCGCCACTCTAGGTGAGAGCTCATGCTTACAGTTTGAGATGGATATGTGTCATGTATGGTATCTTTCAAGATATATTGGGTATAATTAAAGTATAAAATGATTATGTAAATATAAAGATTGTTAATGAGTTCAGTAATTTAATTGATTATGTACAGTCTGCATCACTTTGGGGTTCTGATCACCCTATTGGGGTTTATTTTTTTATTTTTATTTTTATTTTTTCAGTAAACCACAAAATAAACTCTGATAGGGTGATCAGAACCCAAAGTGATGCCTATCACTTTCTGTTTTAAGTGCTGATACTTTCCAAACAAATACATAGACATATTACAACATAGAACACAATCAGCCTAACAACATGAAAAAACTAACAATATTCATTTATTTAAAACTAGATTAAGTCAAAATGTAAAGTTTCTTATACTCACCAAGGCTGCATTCGATCAGAAATAGTAATCTTTACAATTAAAATACTTACAATTTAAAATAACTGTTTTCTATGTGAATATATCTTAAAATGTAATTTATTCCTGTGATCAAAGCTGAATTTTCAGCAAATAATCGCAATATGACATTTTCCCCAAATCGTGCAGCCCTAATTCTAATATGCAGATTTGCTGCTCAAGAAACATTTATCAATGATGACAGCAGTTGTGCTGCTTAACGTAAATTTTTTGATGAATAGAAATTTCAAAAGAACAACATTTATTTGAAATGGAAATCTTTTGATCAATTTAATGCATCTTTGCTAATTTCTTTAAAAGAATCATATTACCCCACACCTTTTGAATGCACAATTAAATATATACTCACTCCATCTTCAATATGCAAATGTACAAATGCTTTGCATATGAAAGTGGCATAATAATGAGTGTCAATGTGTAGGTTTCTTTGTATGAATGACAGTACAGACTGCATTCGAATGCCATACTCGCTGTGGCAGGAGCAATCTGTTGCTAAATGTGCTCTGCTGAGCAGTCGCAGTCTGGAGTGGATAAGAAGTGTTGCTCATGATGGCTGAGAGTTTTACGGCATCCTCCAGAGGCTTGAGATTTAGCTCTAGGATTGAGGCAGTCTGCTTGATTAAGTCACACACACAAACACACACCTGCTTTGATGCTCCTGAAGCAGAGTACAAAGGCAGAGGAAATGGCTGCCGACTCTTGAGTCCCATGTACATCAAAGCCCTTGAGCCTGCTCTGAAAACAGTGTGCTTTGGCCCTTCATCTGAGCCATGACGTTTGTGTCTGTCTTTCAGGTCCAGCTGTAATGCCTCCTCAGTACTATGGTGTGACTCCATGGGGTGTGTATCCTGCCAACCTATTCCAGCAGCAGGCCGCCACCCCCTCCAACTCGGCCAACCAGCAGTCGGCAGCACAGACCCAGCAGAACCAACAGCAGGTAAGAGTTTAGCCAACCAGAGCTAATCTTCTGGATAAATTGAGAATCACAATTTAAAACGGATATCACGAATCTCCAATGATTCAGAACAGGCAACTAAACAAAATAGCATGTGATTTACTAGAGGTTTTGACAAAATGCTAATTGCTGCAGTCTATTTAAATTTAATTAAAAAAAAATTGCTTTGAATTAATGATTCAATGACTAACTCAAAGTTACCGTTTTTGAACTAATGATTCAGTGACATGCATTTTTTTATCAGTCTCTTGTCGCCACCTACTGGTGTAATGATGTAATTGATGCAATCTTTATTTGAAGCGTCAAAGGATTAGTTCACTTTAAAATCAAAATTACCCCAAAATTTATTCACCCTCTAGCCATCCTAGGTGTATGACTTTTTTCTTTATGCAATTATAAAGCTTGGACGCATCAGGATATTTATTAATATAACTCCGATTGTGTTCATCAGAAAGAAGAAAGTCATATACACCTAAGATGGCTTGAGGGTGAGTAAACCTTGGGGCAATTTTTATTTTAAAGAGAACTAATCCTTTAAGGAATAAGATCGCGTGGGTGTAGGGCTGGGCGATAAAACGATAACGATATGTATCGCGATAGACACGTGATCGATATCAATAAAAAATGTGTTCGATAAAACGTTCGATATTTTTTTTTATTCTTCATCGGAAGAAAACAGAGGTTGCGAAGCAAGTTTGGTTGCATTAACTAAGGCACTCGTTGTCTCGTGCTGGTCTGCTGGATTCCTCTTCAGTAACCGGCGACTGATAAGCAGAAAATGAGTGCCGCAGCGAGCGAGGAAATTGTAAATAAAAGAGGAAAAGTGTTCATTGTGACTTTAGACTAGGGTGACCACCTAGTAGATGTGATTTTGCGGGACACATGAGACAGATAAATTTACAACTATTACGCTATGTAAATATTGATTTACATTTGTTGGCAAACTTGGCATATGCGCCGATTAATGTTTCTGCCGGTGGGTGCCCACACTATAATGTTGCGCTTATGGCAACATTAAATCCTGGAGAGAATACAATTCTAGATTCACGGCTGCACATGCAGGAGGACAAAAGTTTGAGCGCGCAGATGAGATATCTGAGCGAGAGCGCACGCGCGTCCAGTTTTGTGCAGAGAAATCTGCCTTTGAGGAGAGATTGCTTGCGCATTTGATGCGCTCTCGACATTTTTCAATATAATAACGCCATAGAACCCGCATTAGATGAAATATTTTCTCTTTGCGCTGTCCACTCAGTTGTCATCAGAGGGAAAACCTCTCTCTATGATTGTGTTGGTTGGTTATTTTCACAGCTAGAATATGACGGCTGCACAACTAGATTTTTAAATGCTCACAGTTTTTATTATATTTCTTACTGTGGTATTGTAATTTCAGGGATGAAAAAAAATTACAGACATAAATAAAATGCGGGACGGGGGGTCACCCTACTTTAGACTTATGTTTACATTTTAATTATTTGAGTTTTCCATGGTTGTTGACATTTCTGTCTTAATAACTGAGGGGATTATGATCAGAGGAAGGTTAAGTTTAAAATAATGTTTAAATGTAATATATTTTTCTCCTGGTCCTTATTTTAAATGGGTCATAAAAAATATCAATAATTATCGATATCGACCGATATGAAACACTGATATCGTGATACAGTTTTCAGCCATATCGCCCAGCCCTACGTGGGTGTTTAAATCGAGATTGCAATCATTTAACAATTAATCGTGTAGCTCTACAGAACGCTGATGTGTGGAAGTCGCAACACAAATACATCCGACTCATCGTCCAATCTTTGACTTTTGTTTACCCCAGGTGATGCGTGCAGGTGGAAACCAACGACCTCTGACTCCCAGTCAAGGACAGCAGGGTCAGCAGACAGAGCAGCTTGTAGCAGCAGCAGCTGTGAATTCCGCCTTGGCTTTTGGGCAGAGTCTGGCAGCAGGCGTACCTGGTAAAGGACTCTTGATAAGTTTTTTTTTAAAGGGGTGTTCACACTGACAGTGATTTTTAAGACTGTGTAACTAGAAGCTTTTTTTTTTTTTTTAAGAAAGTTGCAATTTGAGGTGACTGATGTGGTTGCCAGTGTAACAAAGTTGAGTAACGTTTAACCTACTATTAATCAAAGTAAACCCAGAAATATCAGGGAATTTTTAAATTGTGTTTTTTTTTTTTTTTTTTTTTTGGTATGTGATGGAAAGGAATTGTCAATATACACTCTATCTATATATTTTTTGTCACTTTAATTTAGGTTCCAATTCTCACTATTAATTAACTATTAACTATGACTTTTGCCTCAAACCTCTTATTGCTGCTTATTAATAGTTAGTAAGGTAGTTAAGTTTAGGTATTGGGTAGGTTTAAGGAAGAAAAAGGCATTAATATGTGCTTTATAAGTACTAATAAACAGCCAGTATCCTAGTAATATGCATGCTAATAAGTAACTAGATAATAGTGAGATATTTCATTAGCTAAAAATTGCTAAAATCCTTAAACTAATCACTGATAACTGGGAAAAGTCATGGGAATTCATTGGTCAAAAGTGTGGGAAGCCACACTTGAAATGTCAATTGCGACATTGTGGGACACTTACTATCAACCAACAGTACAGCGACTTCAGCAGTTGAATCACTGTTAGTGTGAACAGATCAAACTCTCACGGTTAGAACAATGTCTGATTAAGACGTATCTGTGGTATTCCAGGTTATCCTGTGTTGGCTCCAGCTGCGTATTATGACCAGACAGGAGCGCTTGTGGTGAATACAGGTGCTCGTGGTGGCCCAGTTCGACTTATGGCCCCTGCGTCGGTTATCATCAGTCCATCAGCAGGTACGCGTTTGAAAATGACAAATCAAGGTTACACAGTCGACATCCATCCATTAAACACTTTCAAACTCATCTTGTATTTAAATATCATGTTCTTATTTCTCAGTGGCCGCTGCTGCCGCATCAGCAGGTGGGGCTAATGGCGGTCTTGGTGGCGGAGCAAGCGGGGCCTTCCGTGCGTTGAGTTCGCAGCAGGCTCCTGGGCAGCAAGGGAGCGGGGCGTTGGGAGGAAACTCTTTTTACGGGAGTGGCTCTCCAAGCTCCTCCTCACAGAGCTCCTCGCTGTTTTCACAAGGATCTGCTCAGCCAGGAAGCACCTCACTTGGATTCAATGCCAACCCATCTTCTTCTCTGGGAGCCACGCTTGGAGCAGCACTCGGGGGTTTTGGCACAGCAGGTATGTGATCTCAAGTTTAGTTATGTTGAAAATAAAAATCACTATATAATATTGCTAGAGGGTTATTCCTTCTAGTGGGAAATCTACTTTAAAGTCAACATGATATTAGAAATTACCCTGTCTACTTTTTATATGTTTCTGGTTTGTCTGTTTTTTTTTTTGTTTGTTTTAGTTTTTTTCAGTGTACATTATTCCAGAAATATTCCACCTTTTATTATAAAAAAAAAATCTTTCATTAAAATTTAATAACTTATTCAGCCAAAAAGTTAAGCCGTTTCAGAGGCGATGTTGTTGCTCACTGAATTTTACCTGGAAATCACATTGCATAAAGTAAAATGGGTTGTGAATGTTATTTATATGTGAATGTCCTGCATAATGCTAATTGTAAACTAAAAACTAAATGCACCACACGATATTTGCTCAGTTTTTTGCCCAATTTGGAGTTGGGATGAGTTTACGCTAGATGCCGAAAGTCAGATTTTGAACAGTTGACCAATTTCAATCACATTGTGTATAATGGACACTGATGATTTTTTTAGCCTCAGTCTATGAATCCATTTAAGGGGCGGTCACACTGCACTTTTCGTTCCATTGACTTCCATTTAAACGCATGCAAATGCGTCAGACCGGAAACGCAAGCTCGTGCGAAAAATTTCACATTTCACTGCGTTCCGAAGTTCAAGTTTGGGGAACTCTGACCTGCGAATTCGCATCACGTGAAGACGTGCGACCAGTAGAAGATCAATTCGTCACGGCATGACCTCTTGGCTGAATTAAAAGAATTATATTTTTGCAGTAAAGTCGAGTAGGTTCTATATTTTTTACATTTTGAATGTATTACTTTAAGTTATGTGTTGAATTCATGTTTATAAAAAAGACGTTGTAGACCGTGACGTCATATCACGACCGTTACGGCATCCGAATAAATTTCGCACGTTCAAAGTCTAGTGTGACCGCGGCTTTAGTCTGAGGATATTGATATATTGAGCAGATTTCAGAACACATTGTTTTAATTTGTCATGCATCTCCTTGCAACAAAGCAGATGTTTCTGTGTGCGTTTGTGTTTGAAAGCACTTAAAAAGTCTAGTAGTGTGTGATCCTCACTCGTTGGGTATATGATGCCCATCTGTTCCAATTTTAAAAGTTGTGGCATATATTCAAGCCTTAAAGGATTAGTTCACTTTTAAATGAAAATTACCCCAAGCTTTACTCACCCTCAAGCCATCCTAGGTGTATATGACTTTCTGATGAACACAGAGATACTCGTTGATCCCGCTCACTGCCATTATAAAGCTCGGATGCGTCAGGATATTTATTAATATAACTCCGATTGTGTTCATCAGAAAGAAGAAAGTCATATACACCTAGGATGGCTTGAGGGTGAGTAAAGATTGGGGTAATTTTCATTTGAAAATGAAATAATCCTTTAAGTGAACTTTAAAGCATACTGCACTGCAGGACCAAACCACAAATATTGTATTTGTTCCTAATACTTAAATGGAATCAGATTTGCATTTAATGATCTATTTATTCTGACTCCAGTTTAATTTTTGTGTATCAATCTTTTGTTTTGCAGTGGCTAATTCCAGTTCCAGTGGGTCACGTCGGGATTCTCTGACGGGAAGCTCTGATCTGTACAAGCGCACACCCAGTAGCCTCACCCCTATTGGCCATGGGGGCTTCTACAATGGCCTCAGCTTTAGCTCCTCCCCTGGCCCAGTAGGCATGCCTCTTCCAAACCAAGGCCCCTCCCACTCTCTCACCCCGCCTCCCTCACTCTCAACTCATGGTTCTTCAAGCAGTCTTAACCTTGGTGAGTACAAGATGTATGTTCCAGTTTTCTTTTCATCAGACATCTTTAATGAAATGAATCTAACAGCTGGCTCCTCCCCCTCAGGTGGACTGACCAATGGCAGTGGGCGTTTCATCTCGGCAGCTCCAGGAGCGGAGGCGAAGTACCGCAATGCCACCACAGGCTCGTCTCTCTTCAGTCCCAGCAGCCAGCTCTTCCCGTCCACACGGCTACGTTATGGAATGTCTGACGTGATGCCTTCAGGACGCAGCCGTCTCCTCGAGGACTTCAGAAACAACCGCTACCCCAACCTGCAGCTGAGAGAGATCGCGGGACACGTCATGGAGTTCTCTCAGGACCAGCATGGCTCCAGGTAATGCAGGCGTCTGGTACAGCTCACAAATTT
>RJVU01028973.1:3322900-3333539 GCA_003731715.1 Anabarilius grahami
CGCACGGCTGATGAAATGCAGACTTCTGTCAAGTGTGGAGAATGACTAACAGAGAAACCCTGTAAATAACACTGAGATCTTTCAGCTCTGCACAAGAGCTGTGATATTGCACAAATGAATGGTGAAGATATAAAAAGAAACTGAAAAAGAAACCGTTGGACCGTTTTTATCTTCTTTAAATTAAATGAACATTATACACACGGCTCCATTATATGCGTAACGGAAGATTGACGTAGTTGATGTAATTAATACATAAGATTGATGGTCAGTTCATACTGTCATTTAACCTGAATGCTGTCTTTTTTCCATAAAACAACAAAGGAGATAATTTTCATTTTAAATAAGTTTAAATAATTTTCAAGCTGGAAATATGTGATCAGCGATATACTGTTAATGAGCATCCCAATGCATTTAGATGAATATGTAAATATGTGCTCTCCTTTCAGTAACAAAGTAAACGCACAACAAATATAACAGCAGATGTCTGCACCAGCTCTGCAATTCGGCTCTCCAGTAAAGTCACGTCACTTTTATTTTAAAGCAAGCAGCTTTACATTATTCAACATGAAAAAGTGTCTCTTTCAATTATAATTTCAACTTCATTTTCAACTATAAAGCAGCTCTCCTGTGTGTTCATGTTTTATTTGTGTCTGACCACGACGGACTGAACAGAAGAAATAAACCGGAGAAGGGGCGGAGCCTTAGGGCCACACCCACCTATTACATTAATTCCTGGAATGTTCGCTTTGGCAAGTTGTTTCGAACTCCCAAAACGAACTCCAAACGAACTTGTTCAAAATGACGTCACACTAGTTCGATCTTCGATTTCACTCGAAGTATAATTTGGGGCCTTAAAGGGTTAGTTCACCCAAAAATGAAAACTGTCATTTATTACTCACCCTCATGCCGTTCCACACCCGTAAGACCTTCGTTAATCTTCGGAACACAAATTAAGATATTTTTGATGAAATCCGATGGCTCAGTGAGGCCTGCATAGACAGCAATGACATTTCCTCTCTCAAGATCCATAAAGGTACTAGAAACATATTTAAATCAGTTCATGTGAGTACAGTGGTTCAATATTAATATTATAAAGTGACGAGAATATTTTTAGTGCGCCAAAAAAAACGAAATAACGACTTATTTAGTGATGGACGATTTCAAAACACTGCTTCACGAAGCTTCGGAGCGTTATGAATCTTTTGTGTCGAATCATGATTCGGATCGCGTGTCAAACCACCAAACTGCTGAAATCATGTGACTTTGGCTCCGAACCGCTGATTCGACACGTTAACTCATAACGCTCCGAAGCTTAATGAAGCAGTGTTTTGAAATCGGCCATAAGTCACTATTTTGTTTTTTATTGGCGCACCAAAAATATTCTCGCCGCTTTATAATATTAATATTGAACCACTGTACTCACATGAACTGATTTAAATATGTTTTTAGTACATTTATGGATCTTGAGAGAGGAAATATCATTGCTGGCTATGCAGGCCTCACTGAGCCATCGGATTTCAACAAAAATATCTTAATTTGTGTTCCAAAGATTAACGAAGGTCTTACGGGTGTGGAACGGCATGAGGGTGAGTAATAAATGACAGAATTTTCATTTTTGGGTGAATTAACCCTTTAAATCATTAGTTCACTTTAAAATGAAAATTCCCCCAAGCTTTACTCACCCTCAAGCCATTCTAGGTTTATATGACTTTCTTCTTTCTGATGAACACAATTGGAGATATTTTAATAAATATCCTGATCCATCCAAGCTTTATAATGGCAGTGAACGGGACCAACGAGTATGAAGCTCAAGAAAGTGTATCCATCCATCATAAAGTACTCCGCACGGCTCCTGGGGGTTTGTGTAAGAAAAATATTCATATTTAACAAGTTATGAAGTAAAATATCTAGCTTCCACCAGACCGCCTTCCGTATTCAACTTAGGAAGAAAGTGTAACGGCTCTCGCAGTTCAAAACGCTTACGCTACATCCTACGCCTTCCCCATTCAACTTACGCTTTTTTCCGTAAGTTGAATACAGAAGGCGGTCTGGTAGAAGCTAGATATTTTACTTTATAACTTGTTAAATATGAATATTTTTTCTTACACAAACGCATCGCTTTGCTTCAGAAGGACTTTATTAACCCCTCGGAGCCGTGCGGAAAATGTTTATGATGGATGGATACACTTTCTTCAGCTCATACACGTTGGTCCCCATTCACTGCCATTATAAAGCTTGGATGCATCAGGATATTTATTAATATAACTCCGATTGTGTTCATCAGAAAGAAGAATTGTTTTGGGGGGGGATGAACTACCCATTAAATGGCATGTGATCTTCTCTCAGTAGTCTGACCTGATAGTTTCTGGCATAGAAGGCCACGGCCTGCATCATCAACAATCTGCTGCATGTCAGGTTCACTACAGATATAATGGAGCTGATGGATACTGACTCAAGCGTGATGTCAAGGCTCACGCTCACACCTCCCCCATCGTTTGGCCTCCAAGTCAAGGGCTTAGGCCAAGATCAGCTCTACGCTGTCATTTCCACAAACACTGTGATAGTAGAGCTGATATTGCTGTGACTAAAGGTCCTCCAGCACGGTCTGTCAGTGGAATAAATGAGTCAGTAAAGTTCATTTATAGAGCACAGATAAAATCAAGAAGTGTTATATTACAATATTACATTAAAATAAATTCCAGCAGCACAGCAAAAAAGAGGGAAGCCTGTAATTAAAAATGAACTGTACAGTTTGTTTTTGGTTAACTTGTTCACTTTTGAGTCACTGAAGTAATCCAGTCAGGAATAGTGATTTTTAAATTTTTCTTGTCAATATTGGTGTTTGATTCATATTAACAACATAAAAGACCTCGGAAAGTGTAGACATTATATTCTTTATATTATTATTTATTAGTCTGCACTAGTGGTTATGGTTATTGGTCGATGAAAAAAGTCTCCTGTGCTCATCAAGGCTGAATTTATTCGATCAAAAATACAGAAACATTTTGAAATATTATTACAATTTAAAATAACTTTTACATTTTATTATATTTTAAAATGTAATTTATTCCTGTGATCAAAGCTGAATTTTCAGCATCATTACTCCAGTCTTCAGTGTCACATGATCCTTCAGAAATCATTCTAATATGATGATTTGATGCTCATTTCTTTTTATTATCGATGTTGAAAACAGTTGTTTTGCTTAATGTTTCATCAGGATTTTTTTGATGAATAAATTATTTAAAATAGAAATCTTTTGTAACTTGTATAAATGCTTTTACTGTCACTTTCGATCAATTGTATGCGTCCTTTCTGAATAAGTATCTGAAGTATTTATTTATTTTGGGAAAAAACGGTAATGTACATAATCTAAAAAAAAGCCTCATATTGTATGATTTATCTGTCTATCATTAGTCTATATGGCATATTGTCATGCTCATGCAATGTCTGCATCTAATTTATGTCAGCGTCTTTCACAATATCCCCACTATTTGTATCTAATTGCAATTACCTTAGGCTTGATTATATTTTGACATGTTCAGGTAATAAGAGCAGCTGTGTTTGGAGGAATGCGACTGTCACGCTGTGCACACAGTGTTTCCCACGCAGTGATTTTCAGGATAACCCCAGATAAACTTTAGAGCGGGAACAAATGGATGCATGATAAATTCTCAATGAAGACACGCTGCAAACGTGTTAAATAGCTGCCTGTCATTTCGTGCTTTTGCACAAGCAGGTGGAGTGTGAAAGCGAGAGAGGAAAGACCGGAATCAGCTGCCTCAGTCAATCTATTTTCCTCTCCATTCCTTCCTGCTAATCTCCTCACTTATCATGTTGTGCATGGAAAGTGATATTGATCGATATGAGTTAAGTGAGATGCGCGTCCGCTCGGGCAGATGTGCTGGAAAGCAGATTACACTGCTGCTAATCCACAAGTGTAGGGATGAAAGATTACAGCAGAATCACCTGCTGGAGGTAAAGCAAACCGACACACAGACCAGGAAAGAGAGAGAGAGAGAGAGGTAAACACAGTTACTAAAAAGCTTTGTGGGATGGTACACAGCGCGGGACACTCGACACAACCTAGAAAACAGATTAGAGAGAGAGAGACGTCACTACAGCAGAGCTCCAGACTGAGACTAAAATGCTTGCTTAAAGACCCCATGAAATCAAAATGGAAGTTTTGTGGCTTGTAGCATGAATGTTACTATATTCGTACAATTTGCATTTAGAAAACTTACAATCTTTCACTTCTGCCAATATGACTTTGATGACATCATGTTGCACTTCAGCTTCTCATCAGACTTTCTGTCCAATCAAATGCTCTCTAGAATCTAAAGCGTCCCGCCTCCTACATTATAAACGGACGCTGAAGCTGCGGCTGAAATCGGTCATTTGTTCACACATTTACTAGAGCTGCACGATTAATCGTAAAAAGATCTCGATTCAAACACCCATGCGATCTTATTGGACTGTCTATTAAATCTCTGACAAAAATCATACTGGAACATTCAAATCTGTGTTCGTGCTGCCGCACTGAGTCAGAGAGAGTAGGTTTGAACCACACAGTATTTTTTGTGGTTCAAATATTCATATTTATCACAAAAGTACTGAGATAAAAGTTTAAAGTTAGGATATAAACTCATGTACGACAGAGATTTGGCGCTTCAAATAACGGTTGTGTCAGTTATATCGTGGTGTACCACTAGGTGGCGACATGTGACTGTTGAAAAATGTATTTGTCATTGAATCATTCATTCAAAAGGTTTGTTCAAAAACACTGATTCATCCAGTAATGAGTCCTGGAATTCATTCAAAATTATCTTTTTAAATAATCCATTCAAATGAGTTTTTCCAGCAAAGTCCAGCAATTAATATTTGGTCAGAACCTCCAGTAAATTACGTCATTTTGTTTAGTTGTATTCAGAATCGTGGGAGAATCTCTATTTGAAACCAAAAAATCGTGATTCTAATTTTATCCAGAATCGTGCAGCTCTAACATTTACTATTTTCTACATGGTGAATGGCACATAGTGCACTACATAGGGGATAGGGAATGATTCAGACAGTGTAAATAATATAGCGTGCGCACAGTCTGCTCCGGTCCAGAGACACGAGAGCACAGAGCAGCTCATATGCGTGAGTCGGCACAGACCACAAAACATATTGGACCTAAATACATTTTACACAGAATACTATATTTTAAAGTGACATGAAGAGGATTAAGAGGAGAAACGGTCAGAGATTAGGAGGAAACTGCTGCTTTGCCGAGCTCAACGGCTCTGGCTTCGCTGTAATATAAACAAAACACTATTGGCTGTTTTAAAAAAGGGGAGGAGCTGCTCGATATGTCCCGCCTTGTCTGCCTGTTTCAGTGGAATTTACGCCAACACATTGAATAATGCTGCTCATTTCAAGGCACTTCAGTGATGTCCAAATTTGATGTTATGAGCGAAGGACCTATTATGCTTTTTTGCATTTTCATCTCTCTTTAGTGTGTAATGTTGCTGTTTGAGCATGAAAAACGTCTGCAAAGTCCCTCCAGCAGGAGTTATTCTCTATGTCAGTGTCACTGTTTCTGAACTCCCTGAAACGCCTCCATTGAAGTCTTGAGTTTACTTCCGGGAACGAACTCGTCACTAAATTCCTCATTTAAATCATTCCCGCCCAAGGCATATGCAAAATAAAGGAGCGGGGCCTGGTTGAGTTAGTAACTAGTAACTCGCAGTTATGGTAAGGGGCGGGATATTTCCCGAACTCACTCAAAGCAGTTGACCAATCACAACACACTGAGCCGACCAATCAGAGCACATTGTGCTTTTCAGAAGGAGGGGCTTCATAGAGACAGGAACTAAACAGAGCATTACTGACAGACTGGGAAGAGAGGAGCTGCAACAATGGAGAATATGAAAAAAAGAAGGGGTTTTTTGAACACTGAAGTATGAACATTGTAGTAGAGTCCAATAACAAAATCAAGACTTTGTAAAAGGGCATAATAGGTCCTTTTAAATGAATCAGTTTAACTGAACAATGAGTCATTTTTGGTTACGTCTGATCCGAACTGAACAGATTTCAACTGTTACTGTTTTCTCTTTAGTGTTGTGAGACTTGCTAATTACCGACATATTCACAACAGCAATAAATGGATTTGAATGTTTAGAGAGAGATAACGTTGAGAGAGAACAGTCCACTGCTTTGGTGATCTCGTTCACTGCATGTTTGCACTCCTTTAAATAAACACATTCCACACACTCCATTTTTATCTTACGGTGTGGAAAAGGAAGGAGTGTGTGACCGGCAACTGCATTCCTGCTTTAACCTGATGTTTTTTAATGGGCGTGATGATGACCCTGATCTGAATTCTGGTCAGATGAGTCTTATTCTGAAGCAAATGTGACTTTCATTTATAATGCACATGCACAGATGCGCACATCACATGATGGCTGAGTAGAGGTTAATGGTGTGGGCTGGCAACCCAAAGCTCACGGATTCTGAAATGGAGCGTTAAACAGATGCCCTGTCATTACTGTGACCTTAAGTAAGACTCGTAACCCCAAGTTACTTAAGCAGGATAGTCCCTGCAATTACTGTACTGTGTGTCACTAAATGACATGTAACATAATCTGTGCTGGTGAAACAACTGGATTTGAATGACATCCACATTTCCACATTGCAAAATCATTGTCTAAATCAGCATTTTTATCTTGTTTTATAAGCCACCGCCAGCATTTTTGGTAACTTTCACAAAACTTTCATGGCCTCCAGAATATTTTGTTGAATGTATGAATATCTGAACATGCAGTATATCAAAAGAAACCCTGTTTTATTCTAGCTTTATGCATTTTTTTTTTAATCAACACTTGAATGTGGGTAATAAAAGGCAACATTTTGAACAAAAAGCTGAGAAAATTGTGTTTTCAAAGGCATAAGCTTTTATCGCTTGTTTCTGCTCCTTTTTTCTAGTGATGGGTCGATCGTAAACGATTCATACATTTTGAACGAATCTTCAATATGACTCGGGAACAACGAGTTGTCTCAGAGAATGATTCATTCGTTTTGTGTTGACCGCATATGGTTCTGTACAGGAAACAGAAATTATTAGTTCACCTCTCGAGTCTTCAGGTTCGGGTTCGGGTCGTTCATTCATCCAGTGACAGCCTCATAGAGGCTATGCAGTCTGAACCGGAAAGAGAAATCATTAGTTCACCTCACGAGTCTTTGGGTTTGACTCTTCTGAGTCGTTCGTTCTTTTGTCATGTGACGTGACAACTGTATTGAATGCAGAAATTAGTTAATAATTCGCAAACCCAAATTTAACTCTTAAGGTGATGATACATGGGGCAACTTTTTGAGCAATGTTGCAAACAACGGGCAACCTGGTGAGACACAGGGCAACTAATTAGGGCAACGGACAGTTGGCAGCAACTAATCAGAGAGGAACAAATCTATTGCCAACCCAATATATACTTTATTATTAAACACTTGTTAGGCACTTTATCTCAACTTTTCTAATATTTTCTTTATTTTTATTAAATATAAATGCCTTTCCAATCTAATTTGTGATGGGGGGGGAAAAGGGAAAAGAGCAAGTTTGGCAAAAGGCGGATTTGAACCCATTACATGCAGCACGTCTTTTTAGCATTTAACTAAAAATATTTGATGGCAGAATTACACCCTAGGTACATTAAATTGGACATCTGTTGGTATTTTAAGCATTAAATGAGGTACATTCCCTGTTTTGGGTTGACACATGACAACTTACCAGCGTAAAAAGATATAAGTTCACGCTCCTTTTCTTCGCTCCACTGCCGCTGAGAGGCCGTCTTGTTTGAATTTTTTCTGAAATCTCCAAGATCGGCTGCTAGCGTTCTGATTTGAGGATCTTAAAAACTTGCCCACGACTGATCTAAAGTATCCAGATAGAAATGTTCATTCTCAATGGGAAAGTGCCTAAGCAACATTGTTTGGGAACATAGCTCAAAAAGTTGCCCCGTGAATCATCACCTTTGCAGTTACGTGATGGGTTTCCGGTCTCAAATTGTAGATTTTTTATTTCTTAACATTTATAATTTTTTTGAATTTCTGTCATGATGGTTCTTTTCCATAACATTTAATGTGGTAATAAATAGTTGGTAATACTTTAAACTTCATCCATATGAGGAAAAATCACTTTGATAAAGATACCTTCAGATAATAACAACACATACAGTGATAAAAGAGCGAGTGACTCGAACCCGGTACCGACTGCACACCTCAGCTTATGGGGATGTCACGGAATGAACGAACAACTCCAATTGGAAGGTAAACTTGGTAAGGTCAGTTGATGTGTTGGGGAATTCGGCTATTGTCATGTAACATTTTAATTATATTCTGCTGAAATCACCAAAATGACTTGGGGGGGGGGGAAAAAAAGATTTGTTCATTTTGATGAACGAGATTCAAAGATCCGAGTCAGTAAAATGATCTGAACTTCCCATTACTATTTTCATCTCTGTGTTTTGATCCAAATATTCTGTACTCTTTCAGAAGATGTGTAATAGCGCCCCCTACCATATAACAGTGTAAACACCGAAAGACTGAAAATTCCGTCAATGCCGGGGAAGTGTTGGCTGCGTCCGAAATTACATACTCTCTTGAGTACGTACTTATTTTGCATGAGCAATTACTTCACAACCGCTAAAGTATGTTTTATATAGTATGAGTATGACGTACTACTATCAGTTGCATCGCGTCACCGCCATTCACAAATCCTGCCCCGTGGCCTCATGGGATAGTAAAATGTCCATCGTATGCACACTTCAGAATCTCACCGGAAGAAGTAGATCATCCGGGTACTTTTTGTCCATTCTTTTTTTGAGTACTGTGACTTCTTTTGTCACATACTGTTTTTCGCCTACTATATAGTAGGGAAATATGCGGACATGGTCTCATAAATAACGGAAAATTCCGTCAATGGCTGGGAAAGAGTTAATATTGTTGTGGAACCTTGATACATATAAATTTTTTTAGGATTCTTTGATAAATATAAACTTTTCAAAAAAGCAATTATTCGAAATAGAACAATGTCTACCATTATAAATGTACTTTTTACTGTCACTTTTGATCAATTTAGTGCATAAAAGGATTCCTTTCAAAATTCGAAACTTGGAACGGTCGATCCCTCTACTTCACGTTGCCTAAATATTCATAGGTAAAGGACGAGGTAATGCATGTACACACCTGTACGCATACAGGAAATACAGTGGGGTGTGTAACTGCTGTGTGTAGGTGTACATGTGACCATTTCAATCACATACTTGTTTGAGTATGTGTCTGAACGTGTCGTTTACCTTAGTAAATAAAACTCGCCTCACGCCATTTAAAGACATGTTGAGCCATGAACTGATCCTAGCCAAAAACAAGTTTAACATTACGTAAAATGATCTCATGGCATAAAATGCACACTCCTTGGTTGGCGAGTATGTTTCTGTGGTGTCGTCAGTGGCAGTAGATGCTATTAAATACTTGACACCGGACCAGATTTCCACAGTGTTTCTCATCCACTTCTGCACTCAAGTCAGGTATGCAGTTACTGAGCAACAACTCTCCATAATAGATCAGAATTGCTCCAATTGCACTTTCAGCTACTGCTGTTCCAGAAAGCCTGCCATTACCCATATTCCCTCGCTTCTATGTACCTTATCCTTCTTTTTATTTGTGCAGCAAAATTGAGATTGTCCCCAAAGATATGGGAAATGAGGATCTCCGGGCACATACAGAAGTTCAAACACACACACACACTGAGAACAGCAGGGGATTCTGGGAAAGGGGGAGGATTGTTCATAATCACAAAGACGGGCCACACACACTCGCCCTTACATGCACACCCACATACGCACAAAGGCAGGCCATTCCATAGCCCCTGGCTGCATTTTTTAGCTCCTTTGAAAAGTTTCTTAGAAACACAAGAGAAGTTATGATCCACAGGAAGCCTGTGAGGAGAAAGCGCTCATTCACCCAGACACATACGGACATACAAATACACACTCACACACACACAATACCATCCTTTAAACTTCACAAACACTGCGTATTTGAACCACCTGATCTGCATGTTTGAGTTTATTGCGAGTCCATGTGAAAGCGGTCATGTTACGCACATGCTGTCGTGGGTTCACCCTGTTTTACCCTGTTTAACCCAGACAGCAGTGATTCCAGGTGTTGTAGGCTGGTTGTCGTGTGGGAAGAACGGTCATGACTCGGATAATATACCGTGAAAGCGTTTCCATGGCAACTTCTCAGCAGAAAGCTTTCTAGACACTTTGCCCACATCATGCTTGGAAAACCCAACCCTAAACTGCCGTAACTCCTCATGTTTGTTTATTACAAAGATCAGTTTTCTGTTGTAACACGGAAGCCGTTTTATGTTTGAGTTCACGTAAAAAATGACTCACAGGGAATATGATTCAAAATTTCTTTCAAACTTCTTTTTAATACACATTTTTAATTTGTATTGTATTATTGTGAACAAAAAAAAAATCACATTGTAAATTTTCTTTTTGGAATTTAATTTTTCCATATATATGTGTATATAATTTTATAATTTATTTTAACATATATGTTTAATAAATTTATTGTAATTTTATATATATATATATAT
>RJVU01028973.1:3340520-3353680 GCA_003731715.1 Anabarilius grahami
AAAAAAAAAAAAAAAAAAGATTATATAAATGAAACATTTTCACACAATAAATATTGATTATTTTACTTTTTGATTATAGTTTTTAACATATATTTATTGTTATGATGGATTTTCATAATTTCAGAGAACATCGAGGTCAAGGGTAAACAAAATCTACACATAAAAAGCAGCAAAAAGAAATGATGAAGGCAAAGTTTCTAAGACAATTTTAATGTGGCCTTCATATAATAAAAAGAAAAACATCTGTTATCTGTTGAAATCAGTCTGCTTTAATAAAAATCAACCCTTGGGACATAAAAGTGCCTGTAGTTAAAGAAGACCATCTATGTGTGTGTGCTTCATGAGGAGAGTTTGTGTGATGCGGTGCTGTTTGCTTTGTTCTGTGTGCGCTTGTGTATTTCTTACCAAGGTTATTGATATTTTATTCATGTGTTGCCATGGGGATGTTCACATTCCTGGGCTGACCAATCTAAAGGTTGCTTTGAAGCCTTGCAGACGCTTGTGCTAGGTATCATATGACACATTAACACGGTCTAAAATGGCTGTGAGTATTGATCTCCTTCACCCGGTCTCACCGTGTTTTCATAGCTCTTTCTCTACGCTTTCAGTTCCAGATATAAACGTTCGTCCGACTGCAGCAGGTGTGGCTGTCACTACGGAGGAGCCCCTCCCACTTTCTACCACACAGGCCACTGGCCCCGCCCCCTCGGCCTCCCCCGCCGCAGAGCCGAGTAGCCCACCTCCACCTGAGGTGGAGCGCGAGAGCGGCTTGGGTCAAGATGTACTAGACAGAGACGGCAAAGTGGAGACTGAGATTGAGGAGGAGGAAATGAGGACGACGAAGGAGCCGGATAGAGAACGAGAATCCGAGATGGTAATAAGGTTGGATGCTGACAAAGAGCGGGGACAAGAGACGACGAAAGCTACGGTTGCACCCTGGCTGACTGACGTTCCTGTAGTGTTCATGGACTCGTCCACCGCTCCAGGTGAGACTACAGTGGCCACTGGTGACCTGGAGGAAGAGGAGGACGATCTGTTCATTACTACAGAAATGATGATGTTTGAGCCGTCCAGCACACCAGAGACGACGACAGATGACATCATCACAACCACTGAGGTTATTCCCACCACCATTTCGTCCACCACTGCTAAGCCGCCCAGACCACGTCCTGCCCTGACCACTCCAAGCACCGCCCCCGTACGACCCCGGCAACCGCAGACCACCCCGAGTAGAGCCGCCCTGCCTGAGAGCAGCACTCCCTCGCTGATGAGCTCCACAACACAGGTTGGATATTTGGATTTATTTGAACTCTAAATAGTTAGTTAGTATTGATGCACCGATATAAAACTAATCTGGCCAATACAGATTCAATAAATGGCAGATATTAAAACTGTATATTATCTATATAGATATTTAAATAAGCATATAAATAAAACAAAGAAATAATATTCCATTTANCATGTGAGGGTGCATGAATACGAAAATTCTTGCCAGTAATTATTTTCAATAAATGGTAAATGTTAAAATTAAATATTATCTATATGCCTTAAATAAATAAATAATATTCAGTGTAAGGCTGTACCGATATGAAAATTTTGGGAATACAGATATGCCTCTAATAAAAATAAAAAAGACATTTATTAAAACGATATATTATTGCAAATGTTGTTAAATAAATTCATAAATGAAATAACAAAAAAATAAATAATATTGGCGCATGCTTGCATGGAATATTTAAGTTTTAGCAAATAAAATTAAGCCAGTAATTACTTTCAATAAATGGCAGATATTAAAATTGTATATATCTATATATAAATAATTATATAAATAAAACTAATAAATAATATTCCAATTCCATGTAAGGATGCACCAATATGAAAATTATTATTTTCAATAAATGGTAGAAGTTAAATTGTATATTATCTATATGAAATAAATAAATAAATAATATTTCATATAAGGCTGCACTGATATGAAAATTTTGGGAAAACAGATATGCCACTCATTTTTATTTTATTTATTTATTTATTTATTTTCAAAAATGGCAGGTATTAAAATGTTATATTATTGTATATGACTTCAAATAAATTCATAAATAAAATAACAAACACACAAATAATATTCCATACAAGCATGCACCAATATGTGAATTCCAGCCAATTGAAGTAAGCCAGTAATTATTTTCAATAAATGGCAGATATTAAAATTTTATATTATTCCAAGTCTTAAATTAAACATAAAACACAAAATTCAAATGATTAATTTTAAATGCTTCACAGCATTATAATGTACAGCTTTAAAAATCGATATTCATTTTAAGATTAGCTAAATATTACATTTAACAGTATTAATGAATTATTAATATTTTTTTAAAGATTACATTTCAGTGAGCGCTAGATGATGGCAAGGTAATCTAAGTGCAAAAATAATGGAAATGCACAGTTAAATATCCAATGTCAGCAGATATAGATCCATAAAAAAAAATAAAAAATCTAATTACCCTATTCATGCCCATATCATCCCTATTGCTTTTTGCTCTCATTCACATTGGGTTCAAATTTCTGACATTTTAAACAAAGAAATAAGAATTGTATTATTTGTGCATATGAACATCATCTGTGAGTATTGCATCAAAATCACACTTTCATCAGATGATTTAGACAATTTTGCTTAAAACCAAGAACTTCTACAAAATGGTCTGTCTCGGTCTGCAGTTTTTGCTCTGCTTCCCTGCAAATGTTCAGCTACACATGATCTATTGTGCAATTGTGAAGGGTTATCTTTTTTTTTTCCCTTTCTCTTCCTCATTTAGACACAAACACCAGATGAAACTGTAAATAATGAAGTTGCAGGACCAGGTCCAAGTGGTGATTTTGAAATCCACGAGAATGAAGTTCACCAAGGCAACGAGGTCGGCCGAGGCAGAAAGGCTGGAGATCCAGATTTGACTGGAAACACAGTAGATGCTGCGGGAAGCTCCGCCGCTCAACTTCCACAGAAGAACATCCTCGAGAGGAAGGAAGTTTTGATAGGTGAGAGATGCCTGACACATTCAAATCCACTTCCACAACCCAGTTCAGGCTCTCCAACCTTTTTTTGGCTTCTGTCTGTGAACCTGTCTTTCTTGTATGTCTTTAATTTACAATTTTTTTCTGTACATATCTTTGTCTGTCTCCCTGTTGCTTATAAAACAGATCACACTGAACTGAAAACCCTACAGCAGAAAAACTTTATTTGTATTATTATAAAGTTTAACACACTAGCGTTCAAAAGTTTGGGGCCGGTAAGATTCCTTTAATGTTTTTGAAAGAAGTCTCTCACCAAAGCTGCATTATTTATTTGATCAAAAATACAGTACATTTTGAAATATTATATAACTGTTTAAAAATATTTTAAAATGTAATTTATTTCTGTGATCAAAGCTGAATTTTCAGCAGTCTTCAGTGTCACATGATCCTTCAGAAATCATTCTAATATGCTGATTTGCTGCTCAAAAAACATTTATCAATGTTGAAAACAGTTGTGCTGCTTCATATTTTATGCAAACTGTGATTCTTTGATAAATAGAAAGTTCAAATGAACAGCATTTATTTAAAATAGAAATCTTTTATTACATTATAATGTCTTTACTGTAACTTTGATCAATTTAATGCATCCTTGCTGAATAAAGTATTAATTTTTCTTTTTCTTTCTTTTTAAAAAAAATCTGACTGACCCCAAAACTTTTGAATGGTAGTGTATTCAAGCATGAAATAACATTTCACAAAAGCTTTTAGTCATTATCTGTTAGCATTATCAATAGTATTTTAAATAACATTTCATGTTATTTAAAGGAACAGTTCACCCAAAAATGATTTATATTGATTTACTTTATTTTTGGTTTACTGGCCCTTTAAGAACAGCTCCTGTGATCTCAAGCAAGAGCCTCCAGTGGACTTTATTTTAGCTCTCTGTGGAGAACACGGTCTTCTTATCTTTGTCTCTCTTCCTTGTTCACCTTCACCTCTGTTTGTTTAGCTGCGCCTCAGTCTCTCCCCTCTCGTTTCTCTCTGTCATCTGATATGCTGTCTCTCTCTTCTCAGCCATTCTGATTGGAGGACTGTTTGCCTTTGTATTTGCAGACTTCCTGGTCATAGGTAAAGACGTAGGAGTCGCAGGCTATAGCGTGAAATTAGTTTGAATTTAGCTCATACATCGTACTTTACGCTCTCGGAGTTAAGCTTTAGTTTTAGAGATTTAAAACTCTCCCTGCCTTGATTAAATGTGTTTCGTGTTTGTTTGTCCGTGTCTTTTTTTCCCTGTCTTTTTGTTGGTTTGGTTTTTATCGTTGTTCAAAAACATTAATGAAACTTAAAACAATTGTCTCTTTGAGTTCATTTATAGTTGTGCTCATTGTTGGCATTGCATCCCCTAAAATCTCAGACTGATTTTTAAAATGAACATAAGAAAGGGATCAATGTGATGATGTTTATTTACTTATCTATGATTAAAATGTTTTTAATTTCTGAAAAATTGATTGAAATTTATACACTACCGTTCACAAGTTTGGGGTCAGTAAATTTTTTTTAATGTTTTAGAAAGAAGTCTAATGTATGGAAGCTTGTTTCCACCACAGAATAAAACAATTTAAAAGATAATTGCGACTTTTTCTCACAATTCTGACTTTTTCACACAATACTGACTTTTTCTCGCAATACTGACTTTCTCGCAATTCTGACTTTTTCACACAATACTGACTTTTTCTCGCAATACTGACTTTCTCACAATTCTGACTTTTTTCACAAAATACTGACTTTTTCTCGCAATACTGACCTTTTCACGCAATACTAACTTTTTCTCGCAATTCTGACTTTTTTCACGCAATACTAACTTTTTTCACACAATACTGACTTTTTCTCGCAATACTGACCTTTTCACGCAATTCTGACTTTTTTCACGCAATTCTGACTTTTTTCACGCAATACTGACTCTCGCAATTCTGACTTTTTTCTCGCAATTCTGACTTTTTCACGCAATACTGACTTTTCTCGCAATTCTGACTTTTTTCACGCAATACTGACTTTTTTCTCGCAATTCTGACTTTTTTCACTCGCAATTCTGATTTTCTTTTTGCAATTCTGACTTTTTTCTCGCAATTATGACTTTTTTCACGTAATTCTTTTTTCACGCAATACTGACTTTTTTCACACAATACTGACTTTTTCTCGCAATACTGACCTTTTCACGCAACTCTGACTTTTTTCACGCAATTCTGACTTTTCACGCAATACTAACTCTCGCAATTCTGACTTTTTTCTCGCAATTCTTTTTTTTCACGCAGTACTGACTTTTCTTGCAATTCTGACTTTTTTCACACAATACTGACTTTCTCGCAATACTGACCTTTTCACGCAATTCTGACTTTTTTCACGCAATTCTGACTTTTTTCACGCAATTGACTTTTTTCTCGCAATTCTGACTTTTTCACGCAATACTGACTTTTCTCGCAATACTGACTTTTTTCACGCAATACTGACTTTTTTCTCGCAATTCTGACTTTTTCACTCGCAATTCTGATTTTCTTTTTGCAATTCTGACTTTTTTCTCGCAATTGACTTTTTTCACGTAATTCTTTTTTCACGCAATACTGACTTTTTCTCGCAATACTGACTTTTTCTCGCAATACTGACCTTTTCACGCAACTGACTTTTTTCACGCAATTCTGACTTTTCACGCAATACTGACTCTCGCAATTCTGACTTTTCTCGCAATTCTTTTTTTTCACGCAATACTGACTTTTCTCGCAATACTGACTTTTTTCACGCAATACTGACTTTTTTCTCGCAATTCTGACTTTTTCACTCGCAATTCTGATTTTCTTTTTGCAATTCTGACTTTTTTCTCGCAATTCTGACTCTCGCAATTCTGACTTTTCACTCGCAATTCTGATTTTCTTCTTGCAATTCTGACTTTTTTCTCGCAATTTTGACTTTTCCCTCGCAATTCTGAATTTTTTCACGCAACATTGACTTTTTTCTCTCAACTGCGAATTTGTTAATTCTGACTTTTCTCACAATTGCAAGTTTATATCTCACAATACCGACTTTCTTCTTGCAATTTTGACTTTTTTCCTCACAATACTGACTTCTTAATCGCAATACTGACTTTTCTTGCAATTCTGACTTTCTCACAACTGTGAGTTTATATAAGTCGCAATTACCTTTTTTTTTCTTTCTTTTTTTTAATTCAGTGGCGGAAATAGGCTTCCATACTTCTGCTCACCAAGGCTGCATTTATTTGATCAAAAATACAATAAAAACTGTAATATTGTGACATATTACAATTTCAAATAACTGTTTTCTATTTGAATATATTTTAAAATGTATCTCAAAATTCATTTTTTTCTTCTTCTCACAATTCAGACTTTTTTTCTCGCAATTCTGACTTTTTTTTTGCAATTGCGAGTTTATATCATGCAATTCTGAATTGTGATGTAAAAATTTGCAATTACCTTTGTTTTATTCATTGGCGGAAACAAGCTTCCATACTTATGCTCAACAAATTGCTCACCAATTACAATTTCAGATAAATGTTTTCTGTTTGAATATTTTTTTTAAATGTAATTTATTCCTGTGATGCACAGCTGAATTTTAAGCATCATTACTCCAGTCTTCAGTGCTTGATTTAAAAAGTTATTTAAATCCCTTTTCTTTATCTTGAACACTCTTATTTGTCTTTAACCTAGAGATGACACTTGCACATTTATGGATGCTGGGAGAGAATGTAATTGTTGCTGAAGTGTTCATAATGAAATGCTGTAAATAATCAGCGTCTCTTGTTCTCCAGCGGTGATCGTCGGCGGTGTAGTTGGAGCACTCTTCGCTGCGTTCCTTGTAATGTTACTCGTCTACCGGATGAAAAAGAAAGATGAAGGCAGCTACACTTTAGAGGAGCCTAAACAAGCCACTGTCACCTACCAGAAACCAGACAAGCAGGAAGAATTCTACGCCTAACATCCATACATTCACCCTCCTCCATCTCTCCAACCTCGTCCCGTCTCTGTCTGACCCCACCTCCTTTCTTTTCATCTCGCCCCTTTTCCTTTGATCCCTTTCTTCCCTCGTTTCCCCATGAGAGTGCCTCTCATTCCACGGACTCGGAACTTTCTTTTCCAAAAAAAAACAAAAAAAAAACTGAAAAAGATCAATGTAGAAACAAATGGAATTGGTTGTGGGAGGGGCTTGGGTTAGGGGTGGGGTCAGTGCGGGCGGGGCTTGAGTCTACACATACACAGAGAAGAAAAAAAACTTTTTTAAGAACATGTTATTATTGATATGTTTAGGATTGTTGTTCTATGGAATTATGACCTGAATCTTTTTTTTGTAAAGACACTCCGTTTCAGATGTGTTTCCTGCACAATATTTCTCTCAGACTGAAAACATGGGAGCTTAAAAAAAAAAAACAGCATGATAAAAATGAGGGAGAGGAAAAGAATACAGTTGGGGTCATGGAGGGATTGTGCAAGTCAGACAAGAGGGAGAAAAAGGAGCAGAAATAAGAGTTGCATGGCAGAAGTAGAGTCCATACTCGAAATGCTCTTCTGTCACCAAGGTCAGTGATCCAGCGTTGTGTGGTGCCTTCCATTTCCCAGGTGCTAGAAACAGAGCTCGAGCAGAGCGAGTATGTGTGTGTGTGTGCTTGCGCATATATGTGCGATTGTATGTCAAAGGTGCCCTTGTGACCCCAGCCTAGGCACACGCGCACGCGCAGGCGCACACACAGCACGACTCCCTCTGCTGGCGAGAGCACGTGTCGGCACGGCGGTACTGTCCGTTTGGAGCAGAGAGCCCGAAACACGTACACAGCACACTAAAAACTCTGAAGGTTTGCTGTGAGGGAGCGCATGCATAGAATCAGAGGACTAGCCTCTCCTCTGCTCTGTATAAAAACTTTAGTAATCATTAGTAATAATCAATAATATATCAGCAGCTCTGAATGGAAGGAAATTGGTGATCATAATATTCGTAGTGAAGGATATTATCTATTTAGCTGTGCAGTAAGGTTTTATCGGTGTAAATATCAATTCAACTTTTTTTGTTTGTCATGCTTTTAACCATGCTATTGTAGTAAGAAATAAACATGCACACATCCACCTGGACATCATTTAAAAATTATCAGTTTAACCTGGAGAAATGCTGAATGCTCAGCGTTTAGTGTGTCACCGATCATTAGTCGAGTGTCTGGTTTTTGTTTTGAAAGGTTAGTCTTTCGCACAGCCACATTCACTCTCAAACGGAGACATTTCCACTCGCACAAACAAGCCTGATGGACAGTCGTGCTCAAGATGGATGTTGTAGGAACGTGTTGATGGGGATTGGGGTTTGGACATTATCGCTGTGGATAACAAATGCAACTTTTCGGGAGAAAAATAGCGTGTCTAACAAAGATATCCGAGCTGAAAGCCTTTAAATCAAGGGTTTCCAAACTCGTTCACGGAGGGCCACTCTCCAGCAGAGTTTAGCTCCAACTTGCCTCAACACACCTGCCTGGAAGTTTCTAGTATGCCTAATTAGACCTTGATTAACTGGTTCAGGTGTGTTTAATTGAGATTGGACAGTGGCCCTTCAGGAGCGAGTTTGGAGACCCCTGCTTTAAATAGTACGATTTCAGAATTACTATAATTTTGTTTCCCTGGGTTATTCTGTTTTATTTGATATGCTATATCAGAATACATTTCATTCATAAAAGCAAAATGACTAGAAATGCATGAATTAGCAATAACAAGCTATCAACAACAGACTCTGTGGTTGACATGCTCAGAATGTATGTGACATGTCATGTGGTGTGATGTCAGTGTTACTCGCAGATGTAGCACAAGATGTTAGCAAAATGCTGAAATGACATTACTTGTCTTAACACATATCATTTTAAATATCCGAACGTGCAGATGTACTATATCGAATCCGGGACGGCTTGTGCGCAGTATCGGCGCACACAGTCCCCAAAATTTCCTTTTTATATCCACAGTAATATCCAGAGAATTACACCCACACCCATTGATAAACATATCGCTGAGGGTAAAGCTGCCATAACACTGAAACGTGACATCAAATAACGCTTCCTATTATATCACAAATCATGCATTTAGAATGCATGGTGGTGTTTTTTTTATGTGAGAAACCTACACTCAAGCATATTCCACTGAGTGTGTGTACAAGAGCACATTCAAGACGCCACACTGTTCTCTGTGGGACATTTCGGGCAGGTGGGGGAAATCTTGAGACCCATACTGGGTGGTTGTACTTAAGTCTAAGATTGTAATGTCACACCTGTGCAACAGTACCTGTAGCTTGAATATTGTACTCTGTATGATCATGTCCTGACAGTGTGTGAGAGTGTGAATATTGGCTTGTTTTAATGAATCTGCAAGTGTGTTTCACTCCCCCATAGTTCTTCCTTCGTGGGAACATGTTCTCCTCTCCCTGCACTTAAATTGCTATGTGACACTGACAATTGCACAAACACACAAAACACGTTACCTATAGCATCACAGCCTCGGCCTTATTATTATTATTATTATATATACCTAGAAGAATTTCTGACCCATCACAGCACACCTTTGAATAAATTACTATAGTAAGAGCCAGTCTCTTGGACACTGAGTAAAGGTTTGAGACTGATAATCGGTTTGACAACCGATATTTTTTTTACCGATATTTAAATTTTTTTGCTTGGTTATTGGTTCTTTAATAATAGGTACTGAAGTGTGCCATTTAGTAGAGGTCTTAAAGGCAACAATGCCATTGCGCAATTTTATGTTGACGTAAAATAAAGTTTGTATAATTAGCTTTTTACATGACAAAGCAATGAGAAACATGAAGCATTGTCAGTTAGACCAAAACGGATGAAAATGAATTTGCAAGCAATCTCAAAACAACTAAATAGGGATGCACCGATATGAAAATTTTGCCCGATAACCAATAATTCTTTACATTTGAAAGCCGATAAATCTAAATAAATAAACATTTTGGCCGATAACCGATAATTCTTTATATTTGAAAGCCGATAACTGATATATTGGCCAATAAATCTAAATAAAAAAAAATCATATCAAATCATATTTCAAGCAATTCAAAACCATAATGGTGGACAGTGCGCATCTGAAGTGTCTCAGCTGAAGGAAAAATAATCCGTTATTTTTCGGCTTTAATATATTGGCCAAATTTTCTTATCGGGCCGATAACGAAAACATTAAAAATTAACATATATCGGCCGATACCGATATGGTGGCCGATATATCGTGCATTCCTACAACTAAACAAAAAAATTGTAGTGCAAAAAATGCTATTAATATTTACAATTATTTGGAAACAAAATATAATACATATGTTTTATTTAATTAGTCAAAATTAAGGGTTATTAAAAATTGGCCATTAACCAAAATCTATTAGTTCGTTTTCATTTGTGTCTAAGAGACTGGCTCTAACACCGTCACGACAAATACTCACAAAACCTCAGCAATCATTAGTGTCTAATTGGAATATGGATGTGAATAACGTTAATCAAACGCTTACATGCTAAACATATAGTTGCAAGCCTACAATTAGTATGTGAAATTCAGGTATTAAGACGTGATGATTGTTTAACATTTTTTGTACAAAAAAAAAAAGAAGCTGTTGGTGCTGGAGGTTTAATATTTCGATCAAAATGATGTTCACCGCTTTCACCCCACCACAATCTAACACATTCACATGCCCTTGTGAAGCCCCCACCTCCCAACAACAAACCTGCACCTGTCCATTCGAGAACGTCTGGAGCTCACCGTGTGTTAATGTCATGGACGTCAGTGAATCTTTGAGTTTGCATTGCTGTCTTTTCTACTCATTTCTACCGGTAACTCTTTCTATTCATAGCCAAATATGAGGCGGGCCTTCCTGTGTCTGTGTGCCAATCACAGACCAGCGTGGTCCTGGTCTGATGGTCGCCCAGCGTGGTTTTATACATGCACATTTTTTTAAAAGAACTTTTTTGTTTTTTCTTTGTTTTTAATTTTTTTCCTCATTGGTTGATTTGTGTATAAAGAGGCAAAGTTCTGTCACTAATATGCCACTCTATTCAAAATAAAACCTGATTGGTTATCTCTGTAGCTGCTGTGATTTAATTGGTTAAAAGCCTGAAGTTGGCTATGCTTGGAATAGCATACTACTATACTATTCATACTATATCTGTAGTCAGTGTTGGGGAAAATTACTTTTAAAAGTAATGCATTATAATATTGCGTTACTGCCTAAAAGAAAAGTAGCTAATTGCATTTCTAGAAGTTACTTTTTCTCATCTGGGCTGGTCTTGCTTGTTTATTTTTTAATAACAAATAAAAGTTCTATTTTTTGCTAATGTTAAGGCCCTTTCACACCAAAAATGAAATGAATAAGCCTCATGCTGAAGGAAATGCATATTTACTCCTGTACAGTAGAGGGCGCAGCTCAAACCTTTCAGCTGTGCAGTCATTCTGGATTGCAGAAGAATATTATACAGGAGGAGAAAGTTCAACACTCTTATTTCTAAATCTAATCTAAAGTAATTTTTGATAATTAGTATGGTTGAATTAGATAATTGAAGGTCAGCAGCAAAGACATTGGTTAATAAAGTGAGATTAAATACATAAAGTATATTTGTATAAATTACAGGTTTGTGTAAAATTCTGAGATTGCATTTCACTGTTTTTATTCATTTTGAGGAATACTCAATGTTTTTGTGCAAGTGAGATAAGTAAATGCATGTTCACATTTAGTCTAGAACTACAATAACCATCATGTTCACACAGCACACACAACACCACTGCACTTTATTTCTCTCAACATGGGGACAGCAGAGCTGTCAGTCAATAATTGTGAAAAAGTAACTTGCGTTACTTATTTAGAAAAGTAAAATTCTCTTGTAAATTGAAAAAGTGTTACTTTACTAGTTACTTGAAAAAGTAATCTGATTATGTAACTCAAGTTTCTTGTA
The DNA here is from genome assembly GCA_003731715.1 of Anabarilius grahami. Classification (NCBI taxonomy): domain Eukaryota; kingdom Metazoa; phylum Chordata; class Actinopteri; order Cypriniformes; family Xenocyprididae; genus Anabarilius; species Anabarilius grahami. Next base: position 3,352,510 of record RJVU01028973.1, read on the forward strand.
ATGTAGTATACTAAGTGCTCTGAATTCTGCATCTTACAATAGGTGTGTTGAAGCGGTGCTGCACAGACCGATCAGTGTCTGACATCAAAGTACAGCGAGAGATTCAAAAGCGTACTGAACCTCCGTCTGTTCTCTAATCGCTCTTGTGGTACTTTGATGTCATTCACCGATCGGTCTGTGCAGCGCCGCTTCAAGTTGAACACACCAAATGGCTGCGTCTGAAATCGCATACTCGAGTAGGTACTACTTTTTCAAACATTACATCACGACCTCAAAAAAAAAAAAAAAAACAAAATATGTGTGTAGTATCNAGCAAAATATGTGTGTAGTATCAATGGCCCGGTCCAAATGGCACCCTAAACCCTCACGGTCTTCCTCGGAGTCTGCACTTTCACGACGTAATACCCCTTTGACTGCCGGGTAAAGTCCTCTGCGTAGCTAACAGTCTTGCAGGCTCAGCAGAAGTGCGCTTCGAGGGCGCATAGCAGCCGCAAAGGGGGGGCTTACGAGCACCCTTCTTTAAGCTTAAATGACGAATGGGAAACCCTACGGTCTTGTGGACTTAAAGGGTTAGTTCACCCAAAAATGAAAATTCTGTCATTTGTTACTCACCCTCATGCCGTTCCACACCCGTAAGACCTTCGTTAATCTTTGGAACATAAATTAAGATATTTTTGTTGAGGGAGCAATGACATTTCGGAGCGTTATGAATCTTTTGTGTCGAATCCGCAGTTCGGAGCGCCAAAGTCACGTGATTTCAGAATTTCAGTCAGAATTCTGAGATATAAAGTCGCAATTGCGTGATAAAAAATCAGAATTCTGACTTTTACTCGCAATTCTGACTTTTTTTCTCGCTATTGCGACTTTATATTTCAGAACTCTGACTTTATATCACGCAATTGCGACTTTATATCTCAGAACTCTGACTTTTTATCACGCAATTGCGACTTTATATCTCAGAATTCTGACTTTTTATCACGCAATTGCGACTTTATATCTCAGAATTCTGACTTTTTATCACGCAATTGCGACTTTATATCTCAGAACTCTGACTTATCACGCAAATGCGACTTTATATCTCAGAACTCTGACTTCATAACTCGCAATTGTGAGATATAAACTCGCAATTGCGAGTTAAAAAGTCAGAATTCTGAGATAAAAAGTCTCAATT
>RJVU01028973.1:3353698-3389402 GCA_003731715.1 Anabarilius grahami
TTTTTTTTTTTTTTTTTTTTGTGGCGGAAACGGGCTTCCATATATAATAAATTTAAAATATTAAAAAGAATATCAGAAGTTTGACCCACCCATAGTCACGTCAGTCATTTTACAAAGAAAAGTAAGGTCAATAAGGTACTTTTTTTTGTTGTTAAACGCAACCCTGCTCGAGTTCAGTGGCTTGTTAGTGAAGGTGAATTCAACAGTACATACTGGACCTGATGGAAACACGCCTCCTCTGCATGTCACGTCACGTGATGTAACCTGAGCGGCGTCTGCAGGTTATCAATCAATACTGATGCTCGAGTTTGCGCTTCACTCAAGCTCAATAACTTTAATATCAAGTTTACAGATAGAGGCCTGTGCGCGTGGGCAACACGATGGCCGAAGAAGCCTTGTTTGCCAGTGATTACGGTGGGTGATTTGATGTAAATGAGCTGATTGACTCATTGTTTTTGACACCGATAATTGTCTAATTGGACTCATTTCTAAAACGGATACAAGGTCTAATGGTTTGATACTCAGGGCGGAGGTTCAATTTATTCTCTAATTAGTGATAAATAAGCACGTGGAGAAAGCGTCATGTTTAACACATACATTTAAAGTGTTTTTTATAGCTTTAACTGGATGATAAAGTCTCAGGCAGTATCATTTTTATAGTTTTCACACACACACACACACACACAGAAAGTCACGTATTTTTCACGTGCTTTTGAGCAACAGTAACATTCAACGCATAAAGAACTTTGAACTGTAAAAGAGTTTATGATAAAGTTAATCTAAAACTAAAAGTTTCATTTTTGAGGCAAGGAGAGCCATTATTCGAATTTAAAGGGACAGTTCACCCAAAAATGAAAACTCTCGTCATTTCTTCATCCTCAAGTTGTTCCAAACCTGTATGATTTTCTTCTGTGGAACATAAAAAAAGGTTTTTTTAGAAAGTCTCAGATTTCTTTTTTTTCTTTCTTTTTTATGTGTGTGTGTTTTTAAGGCTTATTTCACCTAAAAATGAAAATAATGTCATTAATTACTCACCCTCATGTCGTTCCACGCCCGTAAGACCTTCGTTCATCTTCAGAACACAAATTAAGATATTTTTGATGAAATCCGATGGTTCAATGTACTTAAATATTATAAAGCGATGAGAATACGTTTTGGGTGCCAAAAAAAACAAAATAACGACTTTATTCAACAATATCTAGTGATGGGCGATTTCAAAACACTGCTTCATGATGCTTCGAAGCTTTACAAATCTTTTGTTTCGAACCAGTGGTTCGGAGCGCCAAAGTCACGTGATTTCATTAGTTTGGAAGTTTGATACGTGCTCCTAACCAATGATTCGAAACAAAAGATTTTTAAAGCTTCGAAGCAGTGTTTTGAAATTGCCCATCACTAGATATTGTTGAAAAGTCGTTATTTTGTTTTTTTTGGCTTCCAAAAAATATTCTCGTCACATTATAATATTAAGGTTGAACCACTGTAGTCACATGAACTGTTTTAAATATGTCTTTAGTAGCTTTCTGGATCTTGAGAGGTTCGTTGACATTGCTGTCAATAGAGGCCTCACTGAGCCTTTGGATTTTATCAAAAATATCTTAATTTGCGAACGAAGGTCGACATGAGAACGACATGAGGGTGAGTAATTAATGACATTATTTAAATTTTTGGGTGAACTAACCCTTTAATACAATGAAAGTCAATGGTAACCAAAACGGTTTGGTTAACAAAATTCTTCAAAATATCTTTTGTGTTCCACAGAAGAAAGTAAGTTACACAGGTTTGGAACAACAGGAAGGTGAGTAAATGATGACTGAATTGTCAATTTTGGTGAACTATCCCTTTAGAAAACAAAGTTTGAGAGTTGTATAGATCAGAGAGATAGTAATCAGTTCTGAATTAAAGTAGATTTCATTCATTGCAAGTTTGCTGGTTAGTGTTACTTAGTCTTTTTCTTGCGATCTCATGTTTGTAGATGGTCCTTGTTTTCTGTGTGAAGAGGATGAGCAGAGAGGGTATTGTAGATACAGAAATGCAGAGAAAGAGAATGAGAGAGAAATAAACAGTGATGCAGAAGAAGTGGAAGACAAGGAGTCAAGCGAGTTCAAGAGTGACTCTGAGCTGAAACTAGAGGAAATAACTGAGGAGAACCAGACAGCAGAACCTGAAGAGAGGAAAATAGAGACGAAAGAGGAAGAAAAAACTCAAGACACCAAGCAGAAAAATGACAAAAGCACAGAAGAAGAAGAAGAGCAAAACAAGAAAGTAGATATCGTTGAATCGGATGAAGAAGATAAGCAGGAAAGTATGTTAGGTTTAAAAGATGATGAAACAAAGACAGATGGTGATGATGATGATGATGAAGAGGCAAGCGACTTGCTGGTGCCTCCTCTTGAGGATGACTGTATTTTGCAGATGGGCCCAGATTGCACTATAGACCTGGTGATGGTGTGTGATCAGTCGGTAGCGAGGTGTATGAATGAAGACCTTATGTTATGCCCCCCCAAGTCTTCAGATTTCTCCCAGCAGCCCTCTATAAAATCCCCACCAAGACCATTATCTATCACGTTACAACCTCAAAATCCCACAGCATTCCCCTTTCAGCCCCATCCGCTACTTCAACCTCAGATCCCACCACAGGTCCAGTTGGAGGCCCCGTGCTTGAGCAAACGGCCCTATGGAAGCAGCCCTGCCGTTGATCCCCAGGTCATGAGGCCGCTGGAGGTGACGCTGCGGCAGGTGTACACCACTCGCCGATACACCCGCTTCGCCAGCAGAACGGCCCTTATGCCTCTGGCCTCCGTCGGAGGAGAAACCAGCACTCAGGTTTTACCTTCCATCAGCGCTGACATGCCTCTAATGCCTCCGAAGAAGAAAACACGCACCTTCTACAGCACTGGTGAGAGAATGTACATATTAAAGGAGTGGTTCACCTGAAAAATGAATAATCGGTCATGATTTACTCACCTTTATGTCATTCCAAACCTTATGACTCACAAAAGAAGATATTTTGAAAAATGTCTCAGTGTTTTGCTGTTCATACAATCCAAAATTCTTCAAAATATCTTCTTTTGTGTTCCACGGAAGAACACGTGGACTTTAAAATATATATATATATATATATGTGTGTGTGTATGTATTTATATGTATATGCATATATATACTGGTACNAATAGTACTGGTCAAAAGTTACTATTTTTAATGTGTTTGAAAGAAGTCTCTTATGCTCATCAAGCCTGAATTTATTTGATCAAAAATACAGAAAAAACATTAATATTGTGAAATATTATTACAACTTGAAATAATAGTTTTCTATTTTAATATACTTTAAAATAGAATTTATTCCTGTGATCAAAGCTGAATTTTCAGCATCATTACTCCAGTCTTCAGTGTCACATGATCCTTTGGAAATCATTCTAATATGCTGATTTATGATCAATGTTGGAAACAGTTGTACTGCTTAATATTTTTTTTATAACCTGTGATACTTTTTTCAGGATTTTTTGATAAATAAAAAGTTTAAAAGAACTTAAAAAGAACAGCGTTTATTTAAAATAGAGCATATTGTTACAAAAGATTTCGTTTATCGTTTAAAAGTTGGGGGTCAGTATTTTTTTTTCTTTTTTTTGGGAAGAAATTAATACTTTTATTCAGCAAGGATGTGTTAAATTGATAAAAAGTGATAATAAAGACTAGAAAAATATTTCTATTTTGAATAATCTCCATTCTTTTTACCTTTTTTATTCATCAATGAATCCTGAAAAAGTATCACAGGTTATAAAAAAAAGCAGCACAACTGTTTCCAACATTGATGATAACCGAGTATCAAATCAGCATATTAGAATGATTTCTGAAGGATCATGTGACACTGAAGACTGGAGTAATGATGCTGAAAATTCAGCTTTGCATCACAGAAATAAATTATATTTTAAAGTATATTATAGTAAAGTTTAAGTATATAGTATTTTTCACAATATTCCTGTTTTTACTGTATTTTTGATCAAATAAATGCAGCCTTGATGAGCAGAAGAATCTTCTTTCAAAAACAAACTTTTGACCAGTACTATATGTGTGTGTGTGTATAATATGTATATGTATAAATGTGTGTGTGTGTGTGTGTGTGTGCGCACTGGTTTGACCTACATTATGAGGACTCAAAGTCCTTATATTGTAGTGTGTTCAAGTTTCAGGCCACGCCCCCTACATTATGAGGACATGCTGACGCTAAATAAACATACTAAAAAAGACATTAAAAATGCAGAAAGTTTTCTTTGATGAGTATATTTAGGGGTTAGGGCTAGAAAATGCCATTAGCTCAGTATAAAAACCATTACGCCTATGAAATGTCCTCATAATAATAGGTGTACAACATGTTTGTGTGTGTGTGTGTGTGTAGATCAGTTGGAGGAGCTGGAGCGTGTATTTCAGGATGATCACTACCCTGATGGAGACAAGAGAAAGGAGATCGCAGCCTCCATCGGTGTTACGCCCCAGAGAATCATGGTCAATGCCCACAGGCATCCATTCCTTATGACCCCAAGCCCCTTCTCACATTAATCTGTCATTAAATTAATCAAAATGCATGCAAGTGTCAATAATTGTACTCTGATCCTCGTATCAGGTGTGGTTTCAGAACCGTCGAGCCAAATGGAGAAAAACAGCAAAAACCACAACAAAAAAGCCTCCTGCTAGTCGGGGTCAACCTTGTGTCCAGGTCAACAGGTTAGTCTTTACGCAGTGCAGCAAACATATTGTGTGATGTAATGCGTATAATCTCTGTATAATTTGTGTGCGTGCAGGCCACCAGTTTTCACAGCTCCTGCTGTTGCATCTCAACATCCCAAGCCTGGGAACACTCTCCCCCCCTACAGTACCATCCGGACCAGCCGCACCAGTCCACAAGGTCACATGCTCAAACATACACCTAAACCTTTTAATTAAGCTCTATATTAGGACTTGAGCTATTTAATTCAATTATGCATTAGGACTTAAACTGTTTAAACTACACAATAGGACTTAGAGTTAATTGACAATGCCTGCACATTCAAAACATGGGCACCTGTTTTGGAAACAGTTTATTTCGATAGTCTACTTTAACATTCTATTAACTATAAGTAACTACATGTCAACTAGCAGTCATTAGAGTATTTGTAGACTGTTGCTTAATAAGTGCTAACACTTTATTTTGCTTACACTTTTGACATTCTTCTGACTATAAGTGACTTTTCAAGTACGTCAACTTATTCTACTAACCCGAACTAAACAGTCTACAGAGAGTTAGTTTACATGTAGTTACTTGTAGTAGAATGTGGACTATCAAAATAAAGTGTAACCCCTGTTTTTTGTGCAAATGCAATCAGGTCCAGCTTGTGTTGACGTGGCGCCTTGTGTGTCTCAAGGAGGTTTTTTGGAGTACATGCCCCCTCCCATGCACAGTCCTCCTCCGATACGGCGAGCCTCCTTGCCTCTCATCACGGCATACAACCCCTCCACTCACACCGTGTCCCTGCTGCTCGACACACCTGAGCACAGTGATCCCAGCTCCGCAGACACAACACCGCTGAGTTTGCAGACTGACACGGGGTTAGTATGAAACTAGGTTACTCATCTCATGCAATTAACCACTAGGTGTCACTAGAAGGCATTTTATATAGTGATTTTTCAGAAGTGGAGGCCTGTACTACAGTCTAGCAGGCGTTCCTAAATGCAGTGGCGTCGAGGACGGGCACGCACTGCGGGGGGGCCCCACGATAACCCGGGTTGTGTCAGCAGACGATGATCATGTATTGACGATAACCACTGTCAAAAGCATCAAATATTGGGAATATTAAGAGGATTTGGCATTTGCAATTAATGTAGGCCTGTTACATTCTTCTAGTCTATTATGATTACTATTAGGTTAGGCTACTTTTATTATTAAATTAATATTATAATAAATTTGCCCTGTAATAATTTCATAGCTCATAACCGACGTGCTGTGAGGATATTAAAAGATTAGGCTATAAGCTATCTTTGAAAATGTTTTAATTTTTTTTAGGTCTGTTCTGCCTATAATTAAAATTATTAACAGTCTATAATATTTCCTGACACTGCAGTCATCAATGAAAATTAAGAGCAGCTTTATTTCAAGCACCGACTTAAAAAAAAACAAGCTGTTTAACATTAAATACTATTCTTCTCATTTGTTTCATATATGTATGGGCCACAAGAGAAATAATGGAATAAATTAAGACAGTTATATACTGTTATCAGCATATTATGTTGAAATTCATCTCTGAGAGAATATGCTCCTTCACTTTTTACTTTCACTTTGAATACTGACCGAGGTTAAGCTTTAACTCTCGCTCAAAGTTTGCACATTGCTTCTTGTATGATATCCATTGGCTCCCCTTCTTGGTTTAAAATGGAAAGATTTACAATATTGTGACGTATCTCTAATCGGACTCTCGGCTAGCGGGGGGGGGGCCCCGCAGGGTTTGCGCTACGCCACTGCCTAAATGTCTGCTAAACTGGCCATGGCTGTTGAAAATCTGATCACAAATAGTTTAATTAAAACTTTGGGGTCAGTAAAACATTTTTTGGCCAAAAGTAACGGTAAAGAGATTTAAAATGTTACAAAAGATTTCTGTTTCAAATAAATGCTGTTCAACTTCTACTCGTTTCTACAAAAATATTGAGCAGCACAACAAATCATCATATTAGAATGATTTCTGAAGGATCATGTGACACTGAAGACTGGAGTAATGATGCTGAAAATTCAGCTTTGATCACAAAAATATATTAAATTTTAAAGTATATTAAAATAGAAAACCATTATTTTAAATTGTAATAATATTTCACAATATTATTGTTTTTGTTTGCATTTGTTTACATAAAACATTAAAAAAACTTTATTATTGACTTATTTTGAGAAAAAGTGTTTGTCTGTAAACTGTATAATATAATGGACAAGATAGAATTATTAATGCATAAATCAACCTATTCAGTTTCCACACATCATGTCATTATATCTAAATGTATATAATTTCTAGAATGAATGATATTTATATAAATTAATAATATTTAGTAATATTGATTATTTATCATTATTCATTTTAGCTCTTGAAATGTTTTATATAATAATGTAAATTTTATGGATTATGATATTAACCTTTGTGTTTGCCATGTAAATAGCCATGATGCTAACATGACGTAAAAAAATTAATAAACAAACAAAATATAATTTTAACTTTTTCCCCGCCCGAAATTTTAGTGAAAATGATCCAAAATGCTAGCGGTGACTGCAAACTTTTTTTTTTTTTTTTTATCGCTGATGGGAAAAGAGTTAAATGAGGCTTATTATTATTATTACTATTGACAGGATAGTACAGTCTAGTGTCTCACAGGAGACTGATCACATGTGCTCCACTGTCTTCATTCCTGTTGGTTGTCACTGCACTGCTTGTTTGCATAAATTAAAACTTGGACACGCCCACATCATGTTGCTTAAACCTCCAGCTCTCATTAAAATCAATGCGATCTGGTTGCTTGTCGCTGCAGGTGGAATACCACCTTTATGTTCAAAACAATCAAATCTTTTAACGTCACATGATTTTGATCCTCAAATCTATTTCTGCTGTTCACAGGATTGACTATGACAGCCTGGGCAACTCTGTAAAGATGGACTTCATGACTTCTGCTCCACAGAACAGCACTTTAAATTACCAGCTCAACACATTTCCTCAACATTCTAACACCTTATTAACTCAACAGACTAATAGTCTCCTACCTCAGCAAACAAACACTCTGTTACCCCAACAAACTAGCTGTCTTATGCCCCAGCAGTCCAGCACACTGTTGCCCCAGTACTCTCACCTGTCGTACCTCACGCCCTCTCCTTACCTCACGCCCAACCCTACCGAGAGCAGCAGCGCTCCGTATCTGCCCCTCAACAACACTCTTCCCGCATACACCAGCAGTGGACACGCTTATCTCCAGCCTCAAACCGGCAACCAGATGCTGCTCCAGTCAGGAGTTCATGGTAAGTCCTCCACATTACACCACTGGAAGAAACATCTTTATACATAGTAGTAACTTACATGTTTCTATAAAGCATTTCAGGCCTACCCTTGGGCTACTGACATGTATAGTCAGCCGGGTCAGTATACACAGGCGGTGTTTCGGCCACAGTTATCGTCACATGGTCATGAGAGCCAGTACACTCAGCTCCTGCCCCAGCAGCACTACGTTCAGCTCCAAGGAGCGCCACAGCTGCCCAGCCTACCCAAACCCACTCCTGACCCCCTACTGCCCAGTGTCAAGGTGGAGTCTGAGGACATGGGCCACAGTCAGCCAATCAGAGTCAGCGAGGCGGAGCCTACCTTTCATTGCGATTTTTCACCAATCAACTTTTAACAATAGCAGGTGATGTTTTTTAAAATTATTGTGCTATGTGAATGTAGAGTCTGTATACACACATTTAGTGTTTTATAATTGCTAATAGAACAGTATTAGAGTCATTATTATTTTTGAAAACGGGTCAGGGGGCCGACAAGGGATGCTGGAGGTTCTGAGGAGAAATGTTAGTGGAAAAAAGTCTAAGTAAAGACTTAAATCTAAAGACTGGAAAACATACTTTATTCAATAGTTAATTTCATTAAGTTAAAAAAAAATAATCTCTAACATCTCTCCTTGCAGAGTGTTTGTGTTGAATCAGGAGTATTATAGTTAACTAAAACTAAAACCATATAAATAAACATTTTTTTGTTACTAAAATAAACATTAAAAGAAAATGAAAAAAAAAAAAAAANATAGTGAATAAAAAAAATCAAATATTTATCAAGGCAACATTTCTTATTTACCTTTAGTAAAATAACTAAAACTGAAATAAAAAAATTATAATTAAAAAAACTAGACATTTAAAAAAATAATAAAAATGCCAAAAACACAACAAATTCACTAAAACTTTAAATAAAATTATAAAAATGAATTTAAATATTTTTTTTTTTTTGGTTACTTGAAATAAAATAAACGTTAAAAGTAAGTGAANAAAGTAAGTGAAATGAAAAAAAAATTAAAATAGATATAGTGGAAAATAAATTCCAAGGCAACATTTCTCATTTACATTTAATTTCACTTGTACTAATAATAACTAAAACTGGAATAAAAATGTATTTAAAAAATAGACATTTAAAAAAAATTAAACTAATAAAAATGACAAAAACATTCAACACATTCACTAAAATAAAATGAAAACGAAAACTGAAAATAAAAAAATTAAAATGAATTTAAAATATTAATAAAAGCTAAAACTAATAATAGTATCTGAATGATGCTGAGTCTTTATATTTTAAAAATAATTGTATAAATAAATTAAAATCGATTTAGAAATGTTTCTTTTCAGGTATATAAATCTGAAAATATTTTCCATATATATATTAAAGATTAAATGATTAAATAATGATTAAATATAATTTATGTAGTTGAATTATTAATTGTATTAATAATATAATGCTGCTAAATAATATCACATACTATTTCATTATACAGTTTAAATCGGTCTTGATGCATGAATTTATGTATCTGCCTTTATATTTTACAATAGGATATTTGAGGGTCCTTTGTATCAAAAAGTTTGAAAACCCTTGAAGTAGATCAGCATCGTGATTATTACACAGATAGAAAAACACTGTCAGGCTGATCTTTTGGCAGGTTTTGCGGGATATTTAGAGGGACCAATTTGGCCAGGCTGTCAGACCATCAAACCAGCTGTTTCATTTAGCAAACTTGTGTTCAGGTGCCCTTTTGTGTCAGTGCCTGATATTACTGATAAACATCTGTGTTGTGTTTCAGGGTACCGACTGAGAAGATCCACAGGCTACATTTTCATTTCTTTATATGTTTTGTCTTCTGTTTTTGCTGTGGTGTGCAGGAGCTATTAAAATGCTCTTTCTCTGATGTTTTGCTGTGTTGGTTATTATGTTTGAGCACAAGATTTAGTGGACTAGGAATCAGGCATATACACAGGCAGTGATGACAGGATGTGTTCAGGCCTTTATGTTTGGCCCCCCTTTTTTGTATTTCGCCTACTACATAAGTAAGGAGGTATTCGATTTCGGACACAGCCAGAGATTGAGGAAAAAAGTGTGTGAGAGCACCTGTAGAAGAGACTAGCAATTGCCACAAGGGGGCGCTGTTTTACAAGAGCATTGATCTCAGGTTAAGAGTCCTGCACTCTTCTCTATAACACTACAACACACTTTTTGAGGTCTTTTTGAAAGTTTTTTTTGTTGAAGCATTCAGTCCTCCTCGCCCCTCATCACTACATACTTTTATTCTTTCTCCATAGATCTACTCAGCTGCTCTCAAGTGGGATTGAATAAGGACGGGACATGTTTTTTTCAAAGATATGTTTGTACAAAGAAAATGAAAAGACGCCAGAAATACTGCATGATCATTACACCACAGCCTGCTCTTGTTAATATAACCATCACACTTACGCAAATGCATGCTCTAGTTCCCTTCCATTTCCTGTCTCTGGTTGCCTTCAGATGTAGTGAGATAAAAGTAAACGCCTGTGGCATGTTTGCTTGTTAGTCTGACCTCTTAATACTTACAAATTAAATCACTGGGAATGCAAACTTAAGTCATGAGTAATTATTTATTCAGTGGTCACTCTAAAGAATGTTAAAAGGCTGCAAAACTACAATTAAATAACATTAATGATGAAGTTATTTATTTGGTTACAGACATTTTATTGACTAGAAGTAACTTTGCAACTACATGTCAACACTCTCATTAGAGTATTAGTAGACTGTTAGGTTAGTAGAATATGTTGACATGTAGTTGCAAAGTTGCTTGTACACTCTAAAAAATGCTGGGTTAAAAACAACCCAAGTTGGGTTGAAAATGGACAAACCCAGCGATTGGGTTGTTTTAACCCAGCGGCTGGGTTAAATGTTTGCCCAACCTGCTGGGTAGTTTTATTTAACCCAAATATTGTTTAAAAATTCCTGTATTTCTTGCTTAAAATGAACCCAAAATATGTTGGAAATTAACATTTATTAATATGTTTAATAAACAAACATTTATTAATATTTTTTTTGAACATTTATTAAATTGCTTATTAATAAATGCTCATCTTTTTGATTATTATTGTTGCCTCTAGTAATAATGAGTCTGATTTTTAATTTCCAACCTATTTTGGGTTCATTTTAAGCCAGACATATAGTAATTTGTAAACAATATTTGGGTTAAATAAAACTACCCAGCAGGTTGGGCAAACATTTAACCCAACTGCTGGGTCAAAACAACCCAATCGCTGGGTTTGTCCATTTTCAACCCAACTTGGGTTGTTTTTAACCCAGCATTTTTTAGAGTGTAGTCAGCTTGTAGTGTTCCTTACATTTGAACAGTTTGCTCAAAGTTTTAAAGTCAAATAAATTGGCATGTTTAGGTAATTACTGTAGTTGCACTCTAAAAAACACAGGGTTAAAAACAACCCAATTTGGGGGGGTTTCAACCCAAGGGCTGGGTAAATAATATAGGACAGAACACATGTTGTGTTAATTTGACCAAATAAACAAATTGGGTTGTTTATTTAACAAGACATAATGGGTTGATTCATTTTTACCACAATACTAGCTTATTTTTTAATTCCATACATGAATTAATGTTTACCAATTAACTTGAATCCTTTAACCTTTTTTAACAACCACTGGTTTGCATGATAATTTCTTTATTTTCCAATAAATAATATATTATGGCATATTTTATACGTTTTTAATACATATTGCCTACATTTAAGCTTGTTTCACAAAGTAAAAATGAAACATTTACAAGTAATTCAAGTGTAATGGACCAGTCTCTGTTCTCCTGTTTCCACCGTAACGGCGCTGGATCTCGTGCCGGAGATGACTCGCGTTCGGCGGGGAACTGCTAACTTCAGACCGCCGTCCTGCGTTTCTCTCGTAGCCGAAAAATGCTGTGACTGATTATTCATGGACAGGTTATGGAGTCAGTGTACAATTCTGAGAACATTTTAACTTCCTGAGTATTTATATTCTGTATCTTTTCGAATAAAATCATAACATTTTATGCAAGGCATCAGGCGTTTCCATCACGCGAAAAGACAGACACGACACTCGTTAAGTTGACTCACATCGCACCCCTGTATGTTGCTTTGCATAAAATTAAACAGTATACAGAACAATAACGAATTTTTAGATTAAATAAAACGTACACAAACCAGTATTTTACCCGAAGGCATGCAGCTCTCTCCTGAAGAGGGCGCAAAAACCTGCGATAAATAACTCAACCCCTGGGTTATGTCATGTCTGACCCAGGAGCTGGGTAACACAAAAACTACCCAAACACTGGAAAAATGACCCAAAAGGCTCAACTCAGGACTTGGGTAGAAAAAATAAGACTTTTTAGAGTGTGTCTGATTGATTGGCCATAAATATGCTCGTCATTTTTCATTATCGATGTTTAATTTTATCTTTATGTAGAGCTGTTCATCAAAAATGACGCATTCTTCTACAGAATTTAAAGTGTCGATTCTCATGGCATAACTCGTGATAAAAATCTCTAAAATCAGCCTAAGATGATAACAAAAATAATTCATGAAGTTCTCGGAAAGTACACAGGAAGCCCTGACCACCACACAGGAACCTACAAGTGCATGTGTGTTCGTCAGTAACTGCAGGGAGGATGTATGTGTCTGTTTCAGCTTGTTTGTCACATTGTGAAGGAGCCGAAGAGTAAGATGTCTGGAACACGCACACTCTGCTGCCATGTCAACACGGCGACACTCTCGTTTGCCATCTTATATCTGGTAAAACAGCTTCAAACCAACATATACACCCACATATAGATGCTGTATACAATATGTGTTTATATAGTTACAATTAAAGACTGCTTTCCCGTTCTAAATCTCTAATTGTTGGTTAGTATAAAATAGGTGAATTCACTTTCAGTAATAGTTCAAGGGACTTTCAAAGTCACTAGAGTCAATGTACATGAATATATAAAGGTTTTGTACTCTGGTAAGACAGCACAGCCATTTTGTTGCTGTTTTTTGTCAATTACACACACTTAAAAGGAGAAGTTTGTGCAGGTAGAGGAAGCTGGCTCCATTTTGAAGTCATCATCAGTTACTGAGCCTCAGATTCAATGCTGACTGTTCTTTTGGTTACAGATTATTTCGATAACCCACTTTAGACATTCTACTAACTATAAGTAAATGTGCATATACATGTCAACTTATTCTACTAACCCTAACCAAACAGTCGACTAATATTCTTAAGAGTTAGTTAAAGTGTAGTTGCAAAGTTACTTATAGTTAGTAGATTATCTAAAGTGCACTATCAAAATAAAGTGTTACATTTCTTTTTAACACAATACACTGAAAAAAAAAGATTTTTTGATGCTGTTCACTTTATTTAAACAACTTATTTTAAATCAACAAAATTGTATCAGGTTTCTGGTTTAAATGTGATTGATTCATGTTAAATTGACTTGAAACGATTACTCTTTGACTTAACTTGATGTTTTCATGTTGGAATAACATGTTTCGATCAAGTAAACCCAACCAGGACTCAATCAAACAGGATTTTCACTTCCCATCATGCTTTGCAAAGGGGCTGAACTAGGAGTGTAAATGTTGAAATAAGCAGTTATTTTAAGCAGTTTTTAGGAAGATGAGAAAATGGAAAGACTTTTTAATGTTTACTGTTCTATTATGTTTGTATTTAAAAGTTTCTGTTAATTAATAGTTTTAGGGTTACCATTGTGGTGAAGTGTTGCACTTGTGCTTGTGTTGAGGACCTGCCAACAAGCTTTCAAATCACTTTAATAAGAAAGTAATCACTGCGGTAGTGCTCTGGGTTGCATTTCCCAAAAGCATTGTAAGCCTATGTTGATTGTAAAACCATTGCCACCAATGAACTTATGATCAATTTAGGCTTTACAATGATTTTGATGAAGGCAATTTATCTAGATTTCTAACACAGGACATCACAAAAGTTATGTAAATCACAAAATTAAACAAGAAGAATTAATTGTAAAAATCAATGTTTATGAAAACAATTTATTTTTTATTTATTTATTTATTGCTTTTTATTTATTTTATTTTAAATGAACACGATTCTAGTTAATTTATTCATGGTTGATTCTATTGGATTTTACTTGTTTCAATCATGTGGAACCACTGTCCATGATTGAATTGAGTAAGTTGAATATAACTATTTTACATAGATTCTTCCTTAGTCAGTTGTTTTGTCACAACTCAAGGATTTTGCATAAAGTAAAAATAAACCTTTAATGTTAATAAAAACTAAGTTGGTTGTGTTGACCCAACGTAAGTACATTAAATTGGAATAACAGAATTGCATAATGCTGAAATAAAGCAACTTAATCATGTGGAAATCCTTTCCATGATTTTTTTTATGTTCGTTCAAAGAGTTATTTTTTTGTGTATTTGTCGTACAGCACTAGCCATCTCTTTATCTGAAGCTGATATTTATTTAGCAACCAGTAGATGAGATAAATAGAGAAACTAACTATGCGTAGACTACTGAGAAACAATTTTACGTCATGATCTGAAAAAAATGGAGTGAGAAATTGATATTATACAAATTGAATTAGATACTTTTATGAATATTTAAACAAACCGCATTATATAATTGGTGCAATGAGATCCAGGCAGTTGAAGTTGATCAAAATTAAATAATATGAATAATCAATAACGAATAAATGATAATCAAATTTAATACATGTATACATTGTTGATACAAAAGACCAGAGGTCCAGCAATCAAAAGTCTATTCTGAGAATAACAATCTTTGTCAGAAGATATCAAAAGGCTGGAGCGCCAAAAATAGCAGAGAGCAAGAAGTCAGAAGCAGAAAAGGTGAAACTAACACAGACCTCAGTTATACAGGTCCTTCTCAAAAAATTAGCATATTGTGATAAAGTTCATTATTTTCCATAATGTAATGATAAAAATTTAACTTTCATATATTTTAGATTCATTGCACACCAACTGAAATATTTCAGGTCTTTTATTGTTTTAATACTGATGATTTTGGCATACAGCTCATGAAAACCCAAAATTCCTATCTCAAAAAATTAGCATATTTCATCCGACCAATAAAAGAAAAGTGTTTTTAATACAAAAAAAGTCAACCTTCAAATAATTATGTTCAGTTATGCACTCAATACTTGGTCGGGAATCCTTTTGCAGAAATGACTGCTTCAATGCGGCGTGGCATGGAGGCAATCAGCCTGTGGCACTGCTGAGGTGTTATGGAGGCCCAGGATGCTTCGATAGCGGCCTTAAGCTCATCCAGAGTGTTGGGTCTTGCGTCTCTCAACTTTCTCTTCACAATATCCCACAGATTCTCTATGGGGTTCAGGTCAGGAGAGTTGGCAGGCCAATTGAGCACAGTAATACCATGGTCAGTAAACCATTTACCAGTGGTTTTGGCACTGTGAGCAGGTGCCAGGTCGTGCTGAAAAACGAAATCTTCATCTCCATAAAGCTTTTCAGCAGATGGAAGCATGAAGTGCTCCAAAATCTCCTGATAGCTAGCTGCATTGACCCTGCCCTTGATAAAACACAGTGGACCAACACCAGCAGCTGACATGGCACCCCAGACCATCACTGACTGTGGGAACTTGACACTGGACTTCAGGCATTTTGGCATTTCCTTCTCCCCAGTCTTCCTCCAGACTCTGGCACCTTGATTTCCGAATGACTTTGGACCACTGAGCAACAGTCCAGTGCTGCTTCTCTGTAGCCCAGGTCAGGCGCTTCTGCCGCTGTTTCTGGTTCAAAAGTGGCTTGACCTGGGGAATGCGGCACCTGTAGCCCATTTCCTGCACACGCCTGTGCACGGTGGCTCTGGATGTTTCTACTCCAGACTCAGTCCACTGCTTCCGCAGGTCCCCCAAGGTCTGGAATCGGTCCTTCTCCACAATCTTCCTCAGGGTCCGGTCACCTCTTCTCGTTGTGCAGCGTTTTTTGCCACACTTTTTCCTTCCCACAGACTTCCCACTGAGGTGCCTTGATACAGCACTCTGGGAACAGCCTATTCGTTCAGAAATTTCTTTCTGTGTCTTACCCTCTCGCTTGAGGGTGTCAATGATGGCCTTCTGGACAGCAGTCAGGTCGGCAGTCTTACCCATGATTGCGGTTTTGAGTAATGAACCAGGCTGGGAGTTTTTAAAAGCCTCAGGAATCTTTTGCAGGTGTTTAGAGTTAATTAGTTGATTCAGATGATTCGGTTAATAGCTCGTTTAGAGAACCTTTTCATGATATGCTAATTTTTTGAGATAGGAATTTTTTGTGTTTTAAACAATAAAAGACCTGAAATATTTCAGTTGGTGTGCAATGAATCTAAAATATATGAAAGTTTAATTTTTATCATTACATTATGGAAAATAATTAACTTTATCACAATATGCACATTTTTTGAGAAGGACCTGTATACCTTAAGTGTAGGATAAGAAAGGCCAGACTGAACACATTGTGTCAGTGGTGTATGTTTTCGTGACTGGTCCTGTGACAGTTAACATTAACTACGCAAGATGTGGGTTTAACACCTTTTTGGATCAACAGGAATTGGAAAGCTTGCACATTTCAAATATCAAGTCTTACTTTGTGCAAAATATTATCATCTTGTTCAAATGAGTAACAAATTCTGAGAACATTGTCGCTTCTGTAGTGCATGGCAGGCGTCCAATATCTAACCACAAACGAGTACAGAATATCTTTTCACGTTTATAGGAACATTTGAAGAACAATTGAAGACAACAAGCATCAAATAATGCCTTAAGATGAAAATATAATGAAAAATAAGCATAAATGAGTAGTAAATGCACAAAATGCTGGGTTAAAAACAACCAAAGTTGGGTTGTAAATGGAGAAAAACCCAGCGATTGGGTTGTTTTAACCCAGCGGTTGGGTTAAATGTTTGACCAACATGCTGGGCAGTTTTATTTAACTCTACTATTGTTTAAAAATGACTATATGTCCGGCTTAAAATGAACCCAAAATAGGTTGGAAATTAAAAATCAGACACATAATTACTAGAGGCAACAATAATAATCAAAAGGTGAACATTTATTAATAAGCATAAATGTTTATTGTTTAATTATTATTAATTAAACTTATTAATAAATGTTAAAACATATTTTGGGTTCATTTTAAGCGAGAAATACAGTATTTTTTTAAACGATAGTTGGGTTAAATAAAACTACCCATCAGGTTGGGCAAACATTTAACCCAACCGCTGGGTTTGTCCGTTTTCAATCCAACTTGGGTTGTTTTTAACCCAACATTTTTGGGTTCATACTTGAATATATGATGAAGATTAATATACAGAGTAGGATTACATGGATATATGAAATCAAACGTAATATTGATAAATCATAAGCCATAAATGATTAACTTAAAATATGAATAAAATGCATGAATATGAATATTGGCCATTTTGGACACACCAATAATCATGATCATCGGTTTAGGAATAAATACGTTTACAGGAAACCCTCTGTCTGTATTTAAACCTCTATAGGATCTCCAGCTGAGGGAGGAGGTTGTGTCTATGTTATGTAATTTACACTTTTACAGGTTTTTCTGAATGAACCGCTGTTCTTGTGTAACTTGTTCTGTTGGTGTTGGCTCTGAGGAGAGAGACCAAACAGACCGCTGCCAGAGTACACACAAACTGAGACACACGTTTACCTTTATGAATTCATTCTGTCACATTCATTTCATCTGTACCCCCTCTGTGTGTGTGTGTGTGTGTGTGTGTGTGTGTCTCTAGACTTGTAATGTGCTGAAACTGGTGGGCATCATTTATACGGTTTCATGGGAGAAAGTGGAATATTCTGTCCCCTTTCATGAATCAAAGGCTCCCAGGGGCCAGCGTGTCTGTAAGTTCACTTCACACAACTTCATTCAGTTACAGTTACAAAGTTACACCTTATTTGTTACTGTGTAATTATACATTTAAGTACTGAGCAATATTAATTAACTACATGTACTTACTGTAGGGTTAGGTGCATAGAAAGTAAGAAAATGTCTTATCAATAAAAACACCTTTAGTTTATCTTTATAAAACGGAAGCTTTTCATGAAATCCTAAATGCTGCATCTTGACCAAACATTGTTCACTCTAAAAAAAATATGCTGGGTTAAAAACAACCCAAGTTGGGTTGGAAATGGACAAACCCAGTGATCATGTTGTTTTAACCCAGCGGTTGGGTTAAATGTTTGACCAACCTGCTGGGTAGTTTTATTTAACTCAACTATTGTTTAAAAATTTACTGTATTGCTTGCTTAAAATGAACCCAAAATGTGTTGGAAATTAATATTTATTAAGTTTACTGAATAATAATTAAAAAAATAAACATTTATTAAATTGCTTATTAATAAATGTTCACCTTTTGATTATTATTGTTACCTCTAGTAATTATGTGTCTGATTTTTAATTTCCAACCTATTTTAGGTTCATTTTAAGACAGCCATATAGTCATTTTTAAACAATAGTTGAGTTAAATAAAACTACCCAGCATGTTGGGCAAACATTTAACCCAACCGCTGCATTTGTCCATTTTCAACACAACTTGGGTTGTTTTTAACCCAGCATTTTTTAGAGTGTTTGGTATAAGACTTTGCATAAGTTAATTAATCCTTTAGCACAACACAAAAACATAAAAATAATCATAGATAATATAGAAATAATTGAAAGCCATTAAATTTCTCTCTTTGTTTTTTCCAGTTGACATCAGCACTAACATTCTGATGCTGTTCATGATGTCGATCTCTGCTGTGCTGGTTCTTTTCTCTCAACGCAAGGTACCGCTGGACGTGTTTACTGCCGCTCACTGAAAAACACTCTAAACAATCATAAATTCATGGAAATGTGGTTTATGAGGGGGAAAAAACCGTCATGCTTTACGAAATACATTTAAATACATTCATACATTAATAAATGCATAGATATGAATTGTTAATATTTCATATTCTTTTTATTTATTGAAAAAAAAACCATTAAATATTACATAAGGTGAATTGCAATAGTAATGGTAGTTACATATGATGATTACATCTCAAATAATTGCTTTCTTACTACAGCATGCTAAAAAAATACAATGCTAAATCACATTTCAACAGGAACTAAATTTATACACGTTCAAATGTTTTTGAAAGAATACTTTCATGCTCACCAAGGCTGCATTTATTTAATCAAAAATACAGTAAAATCTGTAATATTGTGAAATGTTATTACAATTTAAAATAACTGTGTACTATTTTAATATATTGGAAAATGTAATTTATTCCTGTGATCAAAGCTGGATTTCATTACTCCAGTCTTCAGTGTCACATGATCCTTCAGAAATCATTCTGATACGCTGATTTGATACTTAAAGGATTTGCCAAGTTCACTTCAGAATTAAAATTTCCTGATAATTTACTCGCCCCCATGTCATTCAAAATGTTTATGTCTTTCTTTCTTCAGTCAAAAAGAAATGAAGGTTTTTGAGGAAAACATTCCAGGATTTTTCTCCATATAGTGGACTTCAACAGGGACCAACGGGTTGAAGA
This sequence comes from Anabarilius grahami, assembly GCA_003731715.1. Lineage (NCBI taxonomy): Eukaryota > Metazoa > Chordata > Actinopteri > Cypriniformes > Xenocyprididae > Anabarilius > Anabarilius grahami. The sequence continues at coordinate 3,373,289 of RJVU01028973.1, forward strand.
TCCAAATGTCAGTTTCAGTGCAGCTTCAAAGGGCTCTACATGGGGCAAAAAACTCCTAATTTTCTCCTCCAACTTCAAAATCGTCCGATATTGTTGTTTTACCTTTTTTTTTTTACTTAGTCTTTGCACGTTTGCTTTGTAGACACTGGATCGGTACTTCCGCCTACGTCACGTGTGACCTTTCCAACGTGATTACGTAATGCGTGGCACATCGCAGAGCAGTGCAAGATGAGCATTTGTGGTTAAATGTATATAAATTGTAATTGTTTTTAGAAAATGACCGATTGTTTCACTAGATAAGACTCTTATTCCTCGTCTGGGATCATGTAGAGCTCTTTGAAGCTGCGCTGAAACTGACATTTAGATCTTCAACCCATTGGTCCCTGTTGAAGTCCACTATATGGAGAAAAATCCTGGAAAGTTTTCCTCAAAAACCATAATTTCTTATCGACTGAAGAAAGAAAGACATAAACATCTTGGATGACATGGGGGTGAGTAAATTATCTGGAAATTTTCATTCAGAAATGAACAAATCCTTTAAGAAACAGGATTTTGTTGATAAATAGACAGCATTTATTTGAAATCATAACTGTCTTCACTTTGATCAATTTAATGCTTTCATGCTAAATAAAAGTATTAATTTCTTTCAACAAAAAATAAAAAATCTGACCCCAAACTTTTGAATAGTACCCTTTTTTGAATTTTTGAATGTACAAAAGGACGTGTTTTGAAGGTGATCATCTTATTCATGACATTAAAGGTTGTTATATTACACTCTTTATTTTTCTTATAGCATAATATTTCCTTTAACCCAGAACATATTCATGCCATTATCATACAGTGATTACTGTGCTGTTTGAATGCGCACCATATTCATTCCAGCAAATAACTGAAGAGTTTACAAGAACAATAATAAATCTGTGCTACTGAAGTCAAATATACACACTGAATCTGTACTGAAACCATCTGTGTGGTGATACGATTTAAATAAGTCTAGTCAGTTTTTGTTTTATAGGATGTGTATGTATGTGACTGTGCATAAGCAATGGTTCAGTGAGTGTGTGTGCAACTTCGATTTTAAACTCTGACACCAATATTTACCCAGCTTCCAGAAAGAGAGCTTGTCTCAATATTTATGAAGCTGGTGAAACACGAAATCCTAACACTCTCTCCAAACTACACATTTCAAGCCCGATCAGTCTATAACAGGGAAACAAATAGTTTTTTCCCCTCTCAATCTCTTACTGTTTTGCATTTGATTAAATGTGTGACTGAACATTTCTCTTCCTCTGTATAAGGGCCCGATGTTTGTGCTGCCGTTTGTGCTGATGATGTTCGTGGAGTTGAGTCTGAGTTTTCTCTCGCTGTTTGATGGAGCCTGGATTCTGCCAGGGACCCCCAAATACAGAGACGTGCTGCAGGCTGTAGTGAGAATCATACACTTGGACACACAACTAAATACTGACTTCATGAAAACTACATGCCTATTTAGATGAAATCAGTATTTTGTTGAATTTCACCCAATTAATGTGTACTTGTGTGTATGTCCCTAACAGAAGAGACAGAAAGGAGTCAGTATGTTGAATGAGGAGGACATTGGCCAGTACGCCGTGTGGTACAGTGTGCTCTTTATGCTGGACATACTGCTGAAGGTATAAGTCTCTTATGCTCTCCAAGGTCGCATTTATTTGATCAAAAATACAGTAAAAACAATGTTGTTGTGAAATATTACTACAATTTAATATAACTGTTATCAATGTGAATATATTTTAAAATGTAATTTATTCCTGTGATCAAAGCTGAATTTTCAGCATCATTACTCCAGTCTTCAGTGTCACATGATCCTTCAGAAATCATTCTAATATGATGATTTGCTGCTCAAGAAGCATTTCTGATTATTATCAATGTTGAAAACAGTTGTGCTGCTTCATATTTTTGTTGAAACTGTAATCATTTTAAAGGGTTAGTTCACCCAAAAATGAAAATTCTGTTTTTAATTACTCACCCTCATGTCGTTCCACACCCGTAAGACACAAATTAAGATATTTTTGATGAAATCCGATGGCTCAGTGAGGCCTGCATTGACAGCAAGATAATTAACACTTTCAGATGCCCAGAAAGTTACTAAAGACGTATTTAAAACAGTTCATGTGACTACAGTGGTTCAACCTTAATGTTATGAAGCGACGAGAATATTTTTTATTCAACTTTATTCAACAATATCTCGTGATGGGCGATTTCAAAACACTGCTTCATGAAGCTTTACGAATCTTTTGTTTCGAATCAGTGGTTTGGAGCATGTATCAAACTACCAAAGTCACGTGATTTCAGTAAATGATTCTTCGTTACATCATAAGTGTTTCAAAACGTTTCGAAATTGCAATGGTTCACGTGACTTCAGGCTTCATGAAGCAGTGTTTTGAAATCACCCATGACTAGATAATGTTGAAAAGTTATTATTTTGTTTTTTTGCCGCACAAAAAGTATCCTCGTCGTATCCTTGTCTTTAGTACTTTTCTGGGCATCTGAAAGTGTTAATTATCTTGCTGTGAATGGAGGCCTTAATGAGCCATCGGATTTTATCAAAAATATCTTAATTTGTGTTCTGAAGATGAACGAAGGTGTGGAACGACATGAGGGTGAGTAATTAATGACAGTGAACTAACCCTTTAAGGATTCTTTGATTAAATAGAAAGTTCAAAAGAACAGCATTTTATTTGAAATAAAAATCTTTTTATAATATTATAAATGCCTTTACTGTCACTTTTGATCATTTTAATGCTTCCTTCCTTGCACAAAAAAATTGTATACATGTAAACACATGAAATGTCAGCATTCTATTAAAAAACTAACTCATGCAAACACATACACACCTTTATACACACACACACACAGTGTTGTTTTGTCTGCTGCTCTGAATTATACAGTCAAAACCAAATCTCCTTTAGCTTGTAAGGAGGTTTGAGGTATGAAAGCGATGTATAGAGCCAGTCATAACGTGTGTTCGGTCCCTCTAGCTGACTGAGAAGGATTTAGGAAAAGGTAGAGGGAAATTAAACTTCCCTCTAGATGGTTTCTGCATAACTCTGTTCATTTATGTTTAGAATAATTCTGTGCGTTTGGGCTTTTATTAGTATCTCTGTGTTTTCTGTGTAGGTGTATATGCTCCAGGTGTCAATGAGGTGTTTCTACGCCCTAAAGGAAAAAAGACTTGCTGCCATCCATGTTGACACTGGAAATACTGTGACAGTAAGTGCATTTATAGTAGAGATTGTTTTAGTGTGACAAGATATAGTGGTTGTAATGTTGTTGTATAACATGTAATTGTATTTTTTTGATTTATTTTATATATATATATATATCAGATTTTTTATAGCAGTTCATCTACTGTTGTGATCAAATAAAACAAATCACCATTTTGTTTTGTTTTTGACTAACAGGTAAAGCTGCCTTCTTATGATGAAGCTCTCAAAATGAAAGCAGAAGACACACCCCCGACCTATAATGAGCCTTAAAATGAAATGAATACCTATTTCCGGCATGCTTTTATGACGCAAAATGAAAACAAAAACCCTTTTGGGTTAAACCACAAGCACAAATATTCACACACATGCAAACAACCAGAAGCAACACATAAACAGACATGCCTGCTTACATCCTTGCTTTGGCACAATAAAGGTAATTAATACAATAAAGGTAATTAATTAATGATTTATGTGTTTCTGATTATTGTGTCCTTACTGGTTGGGGAAGCATGGAGAAGGGAGAACTAGTAACTAGTTATGGTTTAAATACACTGCAAAAAAAGTTTTCCCTTTGAATTAAGTTAATTTTTCTGACCTTATATAGACAATATATTTTTTCTTGTCTAAAGCACAAACTCAATTAACTATGATACATTTTTCAGAAAACAAGTATCTTAAGTTATTTTGCTTCTCAAGTAAATGTATCTTGATTTAAGAATATTTGTACTGGAAAACCAGACAGAAACACTAAGAATATAATTTTTGCAGTTTCTGTGATGCACCACTGATTATGATTATTGTTTGGTCAGGAGCCAGAAACTAGTGACATCTGGGGGTTTTTATGATTATGAGATAGTAACTAACATGAAGCTTTTTATTTTGACAGCTGTATGTGTCAGAAAAGAGTGAATATTTAATCTGTATAATAAAATATATGAATTGCTTGATTTAATGTTATAAAATTCAAACAAACAAATCTTCACATTGTGCTCACTGACACATGACAAAATATATCGTTCAAAAGTTTGGGAGTTTTTTGTCGGGGGTTTTTGAAAGAAAAAATCATGTGACAGAAGACAGGAGTAATGATGCTGAAAATTCAGCTTTGTTCACAGGAATTTAAAAAAATATATATATTCAAATAAAAAAGTTATTTTAAATTATAACATTTCACAATATTACTGTTTTACTGTATTTTTCATGCAATAAATATAGCCTTATTGAGCAAGAAAGACTTTCAAAAATATAGTCTTACCAACCCCAGACTTTTGAACGGTATTATATTTTATATATACAGTACTGTGCTAAAGTCTTAGACCACCATTAGATGTTTTAGCAGTGATATAATGACCATATATAGAATATAACCAGAAAATACAGTAAACATGTATGCAATATTAAAAAACAAAATAAGAAAAATCTGAAAAAACAGCTTTATAGGCTAAACTGGCCTTCCACTTGAACAAGAGTAGGAACCGGCTCTCTTAAACCTAAATGAAACAGAAAAGGACTGGAAGGACAAGAAAACTTTCAAAATATGTTGAGCAGAGTTTCATTTTTGAGAAAATGGAAGAAGTCCAGGAAGTCACACTAAATACAGATTTTTGCTTAAAGCTTAAATTTTTTTACATATTTCCTGTATATGACTGAAAAATAAATATGGACAGTCATTAAAACATTGCTAAAACATCAAAGCTGGTGGTGGCCTAAGACATTTGTACAGTACTGTATATATTTCAATTTACACTTAATTTGGTCAATAGCTAATATTTTTTTTTAAATAATTATAAAGTGACTTTTACAAGCATTATCACATTTGTAGAAAGACTGAGGTGCTAAAAATGCATTTGAAATCATTATATTCACCTGTATTTTTGTTTTACACAACAGTTTGGATGATGGAGTTAAATTTTAAGCAAATATGTGACCTTTGACCTTTGAAGGGAATGTACTGTGAAGCCTTCATTTTCTCCATGTAGCATTTTTCTCATTTCAACTTCTGTGTAGAAGACTTTTTTTAAAGAGCGCAAGCTGTTTTCCATGAGACTTTAGTAAGCTGCACTGTGCTACAGATGGTGCAAGAAAAATAAACTTTAATGTTCTCGTCAAAGTCATTGGCGCACTTCAGGTACGGAGGGCTTTTTCCGGCAGGTTGGAGATGGATGGAAGCAAGAGGCAGAGAGGAACAGTATGTGTTCAGAAACCTTAATTGCTGTGTTATGCAATAAATAAACAAACACACACACCTCATTTACATAGACAAACGGGGGACTACCGGTGAATTATTTTCTGAGTGTTCCTCCTGGGTACTTCACAAGCGGTTTCTCGCCCTCGCGTTGTTCCAAACTCATTTACTCTCTGGAGGAAAAAACAAAAAACGAAACGTTTAGCAGAATGTTCAAGCTGAAATGGATGGTGGCCAGGGCAAAAAACATAAAAGCTGTCGACAATTTGTGCTTTGAATTTCAAGCCTTCTCAAACCATTCATTATCTGACTGAATTTTAAAGCCCCCCTGTGGTGAAAATCAAGTTTTTAATGTTGTTCATATGTCTATCTGCTGTTTTAACATGCTTTAAGACGAATCATGTGCAAATTCATAAGTCAGCACCATTGCTGAGTATTTACTCTTTAAAACTGCTGTAAACCAAAGACAGTCTCAAACCCGCGGTTTGAAATCACTGGTGTGATAACTACCTTGTAACCAATCACGTCAACGTTCCGGCAGGCTTTAGCATATTATTAACTGACCTTGCAAGGGAGTCTCAAAAGAAGGTTATATTTTTCTGTTGATATGGAAAATCAGGTAGATTTAGCAATATGGCGGGTGTATGATGCACATTTTATGTTATGATGAACTATGTCTTTCTCCACTGACGTTCTGAGATGTTCAAAGCGTTTCTAAGGATACTTATTGTTACTGACTTGTGAATGTGAACATGGTTTGTGTAACATTAGCAACACATTATTAACTGTTTGATAATGTAGTCAAGCAAAACGGTAATCATATTAATTACCGTTTTGTGTCCGACGTTGTAAACCACGATACCATTGTGCAGCGTTTACCTCAGTAAGTTGACCAAGTGGATCTCGTCTGAGTGGAGGCGGGGCTAATTAGCATATTGATAGATCCGTTTAAATATTAAATGAGGCAAGGGTGTAGAGTTACAGAGTAAATATGTAATTATGGTGATCAAAGATGAGTTTAAAGGGATAAAATTATTGACTACAGGGGGATTTTAAGTCATTGTTCACCAAAAATCTGACTTGATAGCTGTGGTCACTTTATTTTCATTTTGGATACTTCTAAATATCTCCTTTCATGCTTATAGAGGTTTAGAAGGACATGACAGTTACAGTAAATAACAAATAAATCATTTAAAGTCGACATGAAACAAGTTGCGATAGTCTTTTCTTCCCTATTGTGATGTATATCGAGTGAAATGGCTTCTCAAACAAGAACAAATGTAGGGCGGGGCTTGATTTTGTCTGTGGGGAATTGATTGGATAGTTGAGGTTTTCTATTGGTGGATCTCGTGTGAGTGACAGGTTGCCCCGCCCTCGTCATCAGAGAAGAGATGTCACTGCAAGAGGGAGGGGAAGTTTTTTTGATAAAAGATTATGAGGGCACGTGACAAAAAAAAGACACATAATTTATAATAAACACTACAAAATTCCATAAGAAATAACAACATTTTGTGTTTGTAGGTGAAAATAGAGCTTCCTCCAATAGAAACCTTTTAGAAATGGCGTATCACACTCAATATGATCAACTTTTGTCTCAGACACACATGCTCACGTGTAACACTCGCATTTCCCAGCATGCATACTAGACACGGCATGGTGCGTATAGTAGAAAAACACAGACATACACGTACACACAGTCAGAACAGGGCCGTCAGTGTTGGATCAGGCACGGAGGCTTCCCACATAATTCCTGTGCATAAATTCCTGCGTGTGTGAGATTAATTTGAGAGGAAAAGTGCCCAGAAAAGACAGATTCATCCTAATGTTTATTTGAGTTCAACCCCAAGTTAGAGACCCCTCCTAGGGCTCCAAATGAACTCTGTTTCCCTTATACAAACACATACACAGATCAAGGTGTGTTTGTCTTTCCTACCCAAACTCTAGGTTTTTCGGACCAGGTATCCCCCCCTCCTCCAAAAACAGCTCGTACACCTCGGGGGAGATGGATTTGAGGGCGGCGTCTCGACGCGTAAGTGTGTATCTGTGAATATGTGTGTGTTGATAACCTGCACGTTTCTCTCTCTGTGAATCAGTCTGTCTCTGGTTGTCGAGCAGGTCATTAGGACTCACGCCGCATTACAGTATGACGTTGCCGGGGTTTGTGATGCTGCTATGCATCCTGGGAGCTCAAGCCACCGTGGATCTGAGAAATGCTGCTGCTATGGGTAAGAAAATAGCATCATTAACAGATCCATCAATGTCATTCATTTATCACTGGATGCTGATGATGCCAACATGTTTTGCTGTTAAATGCTGTACTGAAGAGCAACCTTCATCCCAACTCACAGAATGAGCACAAAAATGATTTACTTGCTCAGTATTTTTGTCTTCTTATCTAAGTATTCTTAAATCAAGATGCATTTACTTGAGAAGCAAAATGACTTAAGGTGTTAAGTCTTGTGAGTTTAAGTGAGTTTATATCTAAAATACGGAAAATATCTGCCAGTCAGGTCAAAAAAATTAACTTACACTAATTAGGGAATCATTTTTCTTACATCATCGACAGATATTTGTGACCCTGGACCACATAACCAGTCATTAGGGTCAATTATTTTAAATGTATGGTTTGTTAGGTTATGACAATATTTGGCCGAGATAAAACTATTTGAATATCTGGAATCTGAGGGTGCAAAAAAATCAAAATATTGAGAAAATCGCCTTTAAAATTGTCCAAATTAAGTCCTTAGCAATGTATATCCACTCACAAAAATACATTTTTGATAGATTTACGGTAGGAAATTTACATGGAACATGATCTTTACTTAATATCCTAATGATTTTTTGGCATAAAAGAAAAATCGATAATTTTGACTCATAGAGTGTATTGTTGGCTATTGCTACAAATGCGACTTATGACTGGATTTGTGGTCCAGGGTCACATTTTATGTTGTTTTAAGCACAAACTCACTTAATTTTGATCAATTTTTCAGTAAACAAGAGTTAATATCTACAGTCATTTTGCTTCTCAAGTAAATGTATCTTGATTTAAGAATGTTTAGTACTGGAAAACAAGACAAAAATGCTGAGGAAGAAAAACATTTTTTGCAGTGAGTTTATCTATCTGCTAACTAAAAGTCTAACTGGTTCAGTTTAGTTTATCACTGGTTGACCTGCATGCTAAATAACCAGACAGAATAGCAAAAGAAAATGCATGGTCTTTTTGGTGAAATTGGTTGAGCCAGATAGTCTTTCTGGTTTAAGCCAGCTAAGAAGCACGGACACAAGCATTATCACATTTGTAGAAAGACTGAGGTGCTAAAAATCTATTTGAAATCATTGTATTTGCCTATATTTTTGTTTTACACAACAATTTGGATGGTGGAGTTCAATGTTAAGCAAATATATGACCTTTGACCTTTGAAGAGAATGTACTGTGAAGCCTTCATTTTCTCCATGTAGCATTTTTCTCATTTCAACTTCTGTGTAGAATTACATGATCTCCTCCAGTGCTCAAGATCCTTTAGTATTTAATTATTAGTTTTATTTACGCAGATCTAGGTGTTAAAAACTAAGAGAGATACTTCAATCAAGTAGGTAATTAGGGTTATGTTTCCAGTGGTTGTACACTACTTGTATGTGTTTTTAAGGTTTTAAATGTCACTACATTGGTACACAAAGAGGCCCTGTACTGTGTGTGTGTGTGTGTGTAAATCTGCGTGAGCATGCATACCTGAGGCTGAATGTATAATCAATGGGAGTTATTATGAGAACCGCCAACACTGTACATTTATTGAGCTACATGCAGACTGTCTGGCTTTCCACTCTCACTTTCTTTCACACACCCCAATTTGTTTTTTTGTTTTTTTAAAAGAAATTAATACTCTTATTCAGCAAGGGGGCATTCAATTGATCAAAAGCAACAGTAAAGAGATTTATAATGTAAAGATTTCTATTTCAAATAAATACTGTAAAAATGTATCACAGTTTCCACAAAAATATGAAGCAGCACAACTGTTTTCAGCATTGATAATAATCAGAAATGTTTCTTGGGCAGCAAATCAGCATATTAGAATGATTTCTGAATGATCATGTGACACTGAAGACTGGAGTAATGATAAAGTAAATGTAAGGCACAGAATTTTCTGATAAAAAGTCAAGAGTCCTGAAAAAGTGTTATGAAAGTAATTTGAGGAAGATAAAAAATTATGTTTTAATGATTACCTTCTATTAAATTTTACTCAATTCCTACTTTATGATTCAAAAATATGCTTGTGTTGAAATCAGTCATGTTGAAATGTCCTGTGAAGGTCATGCAAAGTACTTCTCTTCTAAATAAATATGCTGGAGGGTTTAATAAGCAAATTAATAATTTCAATAACATACAGCATGATTTTATATGTCTAGACTGTAGTGATTAAATTGGGCAACTGTCAGGATGTTTGTAACCAATGAGAATGTAGAGAATATTATCTACAGATCACATGCATGCATCATGTTAATGTCACTAGATTCTCTCTTAGTGTTTCATTTAAGACATTTCTCCTTATATAGAACATTTTGGGGTTCTTTAAAGTGGACCTATAATGCCCCTTTTACAATATGTAATATAAGTCTCTGGTGTCTCCAGAATGTGTCTGTGAAGTTCCAGCTCAAAATACCCCACAGATCATTTATTATAGCTTGTCAAATTTGCCCCTATTTCGGTGTGAGCAAAAATACACAGTTTTGTGTGTGTCCCTTTAAATGCAAGTGAGCTGTTGCTCCCGCCCCCTTTCCAACAGAGGGCGGAGCTTTAACAGCTCGTGCTTCGGTTGCTCAACAACAACAAAACTGGAGAATCTCACGCAGCCAAAATGAGGATTGTCAGTAACGGTGTTCAGCCTTACATTGTTCAAACCGGAGTCGACACTGATGGAGAGACTCAGGAAGAAGTTACAACTTTTAGAATGAAACTGGACGTTTCTGAATGGTTAGTGGATAAATTTATGTAGTTGCTGTGGAGTTGATTAAACTCATCCACTAGCATGTGCCGTCATGTTAATCTTTTGTGCAAATCCAGCGTTGAGTTGACCCTCATTTGTGAAGCAGTTCGGTGTAAAATGGCAGCATGTCAACAACACTCTACTACAACAACTCTTCCTCTTCTCTAAAGCAGCCCAACATGGCCTCAACCCCTTTGTTACGTGTTCTCGGGGGCGGGTTTATGTAAATTTTGGGGTTTGTGATGTCAACACGTCCCTACCAGCCGTTTGTTATAGTCATTAAAAAGCGATTTCTGCAAAAGAAAATATCTCTATTTGCATTGAACTTTGAGCGTCGTACCTTCACAGATGTTGTTCATGCTCAAACATCAACATTACACACTAACTAAAGTTAAAAAAGTGAAATCCTAATCATAATAACCCCTTTAAAATTTAGTCAAGAACCCTAGGGTTGTATATAGAAACCCACTGAGCCTTTTTTGCCATAATCAATAAATAGCCAAATGTCATAGTGACTGCAAAAGTACATGGTTTTTCTAAAATAAAAGTCTGGCGATCACACATATTTACATCCTCTCTCTGCTCTTTCACTCTTTCCAGCTGCAGGCTTGTGTAACACCAAGCCCACTGATGTAGTGTTCATCATCGACAGCTCTCGAAGCGTCCGCCCCGCTGAGTTTGAGCAGGTCAAGGTCTTCCTGGCCAAAGTGATTGACGGCTTGAACGTCGGACCCGATGCTACTCGCGTGGGCGTCGTGAACTACGCCAGTCGGGTGAAGAACGAGGTCTCTCTAAAGTCCCACAAAACCAAGTCTGCGCTTGTCAAGGCCGTGTCCAAGATCGAGCCACTGTCCACCGGTACCATGACAGGCCTCGCCACTCAGTTCGCCATGAACGTGGCCTTCAGCGAAGCCGAGGGAGCACGAAAATCCCCAGGCATCAGCAAGGTCAGAGTCCTACACTCTTTTAAATATTGGGATCTATGGTTCCATGAAGAACCTTTGACATCAGTGGAACCTTTCGAATGCACAAAAGCTACTTTATATTTGGAAAAAGGTTCTCTAGATTTTTAAAAGATTATTCAAACTAAGAAAAAATGTTATTTAAGAACTTTTCACTAAGGGTGCTTTCACACTAGGACTTTTGTTGCGCACCCGTGTTCGATTGACGTTAAAGTTCGTTGTTCGGTTTGCTGCTGATATGAATGTAATCGTACTAAAACATGGAAGTGAACCGCAATTGATGCCGTATGATTCGATAAAACTGATTCAATTTTGCCGCCTTTGGATCCTTGGTCTATAATAATACACAAGGTACATAATAAAAAGTTTAAACCATCTATAAAATCGCATCTTAGTAAGATATATCAACATTTGAACCGCTTTATCTTTTACATATGTGTCGTTAGATATTTAAGTAAGTTGAAACCCAATACTTACATTTAAAAGTGTAATCTGCCATTTTCTCTCAAAAAATCCAGTCGTCACCAGAACGCAATGAATCTTGAGATAGGATAGGCTGTGAACTCCACTCGTATCCTTTGTGGCCGAGGAAATGAAGGACGTTGCCTTTGAATTGGGACAGCCTTTGTCACGCCACTGTGTTTCCACTTGGTATTAAGTATTAAGAAGGAACGAAATATTGGTCGATTGAATCACAAGTAGATGAAGGAGACATTCCCGTTTACACCTGGAGTTTAAATCTTTCTCTTTTGTCCACTTTCAAACACTTCTGTCCTGATTTCTTCGAGGGGAGGATCTATGGGCGGGTAAATGTATGGGCTTTTTTAGATCTTTCAATCTAATGGAAAAAATAAGCTTGCGCAATTTACATATGAGTAACTGGTGATGACGAAAAATGGTCTTTTGTGGCTGTTCGAACGCATTCGACCACATGAGCATTTAGACTCCGGTCGAATGCGTTTTTGACTACCTCTGGAATGGTCGAACGTGGACAAGCTCAAAACGTTTAACACCTCATTTACACCTGTATTTAGCGTTGTCCACTTGTGATCCAATCTACCAAAACCTTATTCCAGGTGTAAACAAGGCCTTTGACGCTTTCAGTCTTCAAAAACAGCCTTCGAAGGATGCAGCCTCTGAATTGGGACACAGCTAATGTGAACAGACCATTAAACTCTGATTCGGACCAAGCAATCAAGTGTGAAAGTTCCCTTATAGGTTCTTTGGGGAACCAAAAATGGTTCTTCTATGCATGGCATCGCTGTAAAACGTGTTGCAATCTCATAAAACCCCATATTGGCATCATTAACAGCATTAAGCCTCTTCTTTGGCAACATGCATCTTGTGTTGCGTAATCCTGAATGGATGAATTAGGCCCAGGCCAACATCTGAATCCACTCTTATGTAAGAATATCTCCAGTTTTAGGTCTTTTTTATTAAAAAATAACATTAATAAACATTTGCAGGTGGCAATTATTGTGACTGACGGCAGACCACAGGACAACATCCGTGACAATGCAGCAAAGGCGCGTGAGGCCGGAATTGAGATATTCGCCATCGGAGTGGGCCGCGTAGACATGACCACACTCAGGCAAATGGCCAGCGAGCCTCTGGAGGATCACGTCGACTACGTGGAGAGCTACAGCCTCATTGAGAAGCTCACCAAGAAGTTCCAGGAGGCCTTCTGTGGTAAGTGAGAGGACGAAGGGGAAGGGAATAGAGGTCTCGGGACTCTCCTCACCATGGCCAGCGATATTAAAGGTGTATATATGAGGGCATGATAGGGCATGTGATCATAAATCTCCAGACGTAGATCTCCACCCTGTGCTTGATGCTCCACTGCACTCGGTTCTCCGGGGGAGGAAGTAAAAGCATGTGTATAATCGCTGATGTGATTGTAGTCGCTGCAGTGCAGTGGTTCTCAGCTTGACTATATACTGGAAAATAATAGTATTTTTGTCTTGTTTTCCATTCTTAAATCAAGATATATTTACTTGAGAGGCAAGATGACATAGGATATTAAAGGGTTAGTTCACCCAAAAATGAAAATTTCTGTCATTAATTACTTACCCTCATGTCGTTCAAAACCCGTAAGACCTTTGTTCATCTTTAGAACACAAATTAAGATATTTTTGATGAAATCCGAGAGCTATATGACTCTATATGGCTAATCAACACTTTCAAGAGAAGTAGTAAAGACATCGTTAAAATAGTCCATGTGACTACATTGGTTAACCTTAATGTTGTGAAATGACGAGAACACATTATTAGCTGTTTCATAATGTAGTCAAGCAAAAGGCTAATCATATTAATTACCGTTATGTGTCCGATGTTGTAAAGAGAGATACCATTGCGTAGCGTTTACCTCAGTAAGTTGACCGAGTGGATCTCTGAGCTGGCGTGAGCACGTGGAGGCGGGGCTAATTTGCATATTCATTGTTCCACGTATATTAAATGAGGCAAGGGTGTAGTAGAGTTACATTCAAGCTATTTTAAGACATGAAGAATTTTAAATATGTCATTTTGGTGATCAAAGATGAGTTTTAAGGGATAAAATTATTGACTACAAGTAATTTTGCTTCTCAAGTAAATGTAGCTTGATTTAAGAATTTTTAGATATTTGTAATGGAAAACAAGACATCATTTTTTGCACTGTATGTGACATTTGAGAATTTTCCAATTGGACAATTTCGAACTTTAAAAGGTTGAGAACCAATGCGGTAGATAGTCTGCATCAGAGCAACAGCCACCTGAGACAAACAACATTGAGAGAAACGCCAAAACTTTTATTTTCTGCTGTCCTCAAGTGCCTGGGTCTCTGACATATTTCTGTGTGTTTTAAAGATTTGCTGTTCGTTTTGAGTGCAGCGGATTGTTAAAACGCATTAATTTTCCACTTTCACATAGAGTTATTCTCTCCTTGCTAACCCTTCCTTCCCCCACCCGGTGTGTGTGTGTGTTACATTCATGGTAGAGGTTGTGTCGGACCTATGTGCGACAGGCGATCATGACTGTGAGCACATTTGCATCAGCACACCCGGATCTTTCAAGTGCGCCTGCAGAGATGGCCATACACTCATGAACGACAGCCGATCATGCAGCGGTGAGTATGTGTGAATGTTGGGTAAGTTTCAAAGACATGAGCAAAAGAGTCCATATACATTTGCAGCTTTTGATGTATATACCTCTGCTTTAAAGATGAATAACTGCTGAAATTACTGCTGAAATCTAGGGCCATCAATAGAAAAATCACTTAATTAAATTGATCTAAAATTATCAGTAATAATAATAAATAATATATAATATCTTAAGGTTACATATTAACTTTGAGAGTCCTAAATTAATTTTGTAAAAATTGGTGGACCCTCTTGCGGCCCCCTGTGGGTCCCTGGACCCCAGTTTTGAAACCCCATTCAACAAACCCTTTATCTCTCTTATCTCAGCTTGCAGTAACGCAGCCACAGATGTGGTCTTCTTGATCGACGGGTCCAAGAGTGTGAGACCAGAGAACTTCGAGCTGGTCAAGAAATGGATCAACCAGATCGTCGACAAACTGGACGTGTCAGAAACCAACGCCCACGTTGGACTGGTGCAGTATTCCAGCTCTGTGAAGCAGGAGTTCCCTCTGGGACGCTACAACAACAAAAAGGCCCTGAAAGATGCTGTGAAAAAGATGGACTATATGGAGAGGGGAACCATGACTGGCCAGGCCCTCAATTTCCTGGTGGACAACAGCTTCAGTCCTAACCAGGGCGCCAGACCTGGAGTGGCAAAGGTCGGTATTGTCTTCACTGATGGCAGGTCGCAAGACCACATTGGAGACGCCGCCAGGAAGGCCAAGGAGAACGGTTAGGGAAAAAAAGCACACACACATACACACAGATATGCAATGCAAAGTCTATGAGTGTTTTTACAGCGCACTGTGTGTGCTTTAGGCTTTAAGATGTATGCTGTGGGCGTTGGTAATGCTGTTGAGGACGAGCTGAGAGAGATTGCATCTGAACCTGTCACTGACCATTACTTCTACACAGCTGACTTCAAAACCATGAACCAAATTGCCAAGAAGCTGCAAATCAATGTTTGTCAAGGTAAATAAAACCACAAAAAAATAGCATTGAAACTAGCATTTCATCAACTGAATTTGTTTTTTGCTGTGCTGTTACTTACAGAGGAAGATCCCTGTGAATGTAATTCCATTGTCAAGTTCCAGAAAAAGGTGGAGGAGGCACTACAGGCATTAACAAAGAAATATATCCTTTCCTAAACAGGGTGTTGAAGTTCAGAGCTCAATTCCACATCTGCCATGCTGAAAATTTACACTACACAAATTCCTATTATGCAAAATATTCTATATCGACTTGCTTCTGAATGCTGTTCTATATATTAGCTGTACGGAGCCCCGCACATAACATGCAGGAAAAAAATAGCAAGCTACATCGTGCGCACGATTTACTAATTTGTTCCCTTGATTTACTAAATCATGCACACGGTTTACTATTTAGTTCCCTCGATATATAAATCATGCGTATGATTTAGCAAATCGGTTACCATATTGGTTAATAGCCGATATTAAGATTTTTATTGGGTTTATTGGATATATATTTTATCGATATTGAAAATTTAGTTATGCATGCTTATTTTCACCTATTTGTACTTTTTGATTATCTTTGTCATCATATTGTCTCAAAACTGTAGTTCTTTAAATCAATAATTTAAAATAAATAAATAATTAAGTTTAGA
>RJVU01028973.1:3389426-3402851 GCA_003731715.1 Anabarilius grahami
AAAATTATTATTTTTAAAAATAAAACAGATAATACAAATATAAAAAATACAAAATATAATAAAATATTTAATAAAAAATATTTAAAACAATAATTTAATAACACTGTTAAATGTATCAAATGTAATGTGATAGTGAATATCCATTTTTCATACTGTACATAATATTTGTTATACCTAAATTCACTCAATAAATAGTATATAATTTATAATATATTGTATTAAATAATAAGATCTGTACATAAATATAAAAAAAATATAAAAGTGTAAAATTATAGTATTGGTCATTCACTGGTTATCAGCCACAACATAAAAAAATTATCAGCTTATCGGTAATGACCAGTATAAATGCATAATGCTTCAGAATGTATAAATCATGAGAAATGTGTAGAGCTGGTTATGGTCCTGTTGCATAATTTCCTTGACAAAAGCATCACTGGACGCTGTGACGAAAAGGATCGCTGCTCTAGAGAACAAGATTGTTTGAGAAGGAGCCAACCTCTAATTCTTACACTACCATCCCTTTCTTTTCTTGTAAAAAATGCCTCCTGTGACCTCTGACCCTAATGCTTAAGATCCACTCCATTTCTTTCTGCTACTCTGCCTTCATCACTATTGTCCATGGGGATGGAGCACTGATTGTCACGGTGAGCATGGTTTACCTGACCACGCCTGCTCTGAATTATGGTCACCATAAAAGCGGAAGGTGTCAGTTTTCAAACAACCGCACTCCCCAATAAAACTCTGTATGCTTGAGTAAAAAATATAAGAAGATCTTCACATACAACAAGGACAATAAAGTCTTCCCTGTGGGGAGGCGGTGCGATCCAGCTTCATTCTGTCTTTGCTTTTCTCAAACACATTCTTTCAGATTCTGCCCCGAAAGTATTATTTTAAAAGGAGTATATATATAATGGTAATTTAAAATAAGTTTTGACTTGAAATAAATGTGTGAATGCTTGATTATTTTCTCAAATAAAACACTCCATGAAGCACACACATACGCAGACACAACACACACACACACACACACACGTAACTCACGGGCAAACATTCACTGATTCAGCAAGTACTAAACATGCTGCTTGTGATGATTCAATAAAATCCCATTTTGTGTCTGTGTCTTTGTTTGTTGTGTCCTTGTTTTTGTGCGTGTCGAACAGCTGCGTTAGGCTTGATTTAACTTCAATGCAAGGTTACATAAGATAAAATGTTCAGCGTAATTATTAGGAGTCCCGGGTACAGAGGGATGTAAAGTGCAAGCATGTATAGCAGCTGTGGTTATATAACATCAGCGGTAATTAAAGGTTGTAGATGAAGTTCTCTCACTAACTACAGAGCCTTCATTATGTGCTTTTCTGCAGAAGCCAATTTTAATGTTGGGTACAACACAGTATTTAATGAATATGTGTAGTATGAATGTAATCCGGACGTACTACATTCGCCATGTTGTCATTGTCATGTGACCTACCAGCGTTATTTGCTTCACTACCATTCATAAAGTGTCCATCGGATGTGCACTTCAGAATCTTAGTGGAAGTAATAAATCAACCGTGTACTTTTTGCCTACTGTTTTATGAATATGGTGAATTCAAAACTCTTTTAACATTCGGTTTTTCGCCTACTATGTGATTTCAGATGCAGCCCACTTTAAAGTCACAATGAAACAGAAGTATCGACAGATATTTTCTTCCGTATTGTGAAGCAGATTATCGATTATCTGTTGTTGACTGGATGAAGCTTGCAGTTGATTGTGGAGGAGAGGGGTTTAAGTGGACTAAATTACTGGAGAAGTCCGGCATAAGTCACCAGTCGCTTCACCAGAATGCCGAGTTATGACATTCGGATTAAAAAATTGTTGTAAAAAAAAGAAAGAAAAAGTAACATATATATGGATGAACTGGGGGCCAGTTGCATAAACTTAGCCACTGTCTAAGGGACAGTTCACCCAAAAATGAAAATTCTGTCATCATTTACTCACCCTCAAGTTGTTCCAAACCTGTATGAATGTCTTTCTTCTGCTGAAAACGAAAGAAGATATTTTAAAGAATGAACAGTCGATGACCCCATTGACTTCCATATTATTTTTTTCCATACTATGGAAGTCAATTCAAAATACCTTCTTTCAACCTCAGTGCAAGTCTTTGGGATGTGCTGGAGTAGACTTTACAGAGTGCTCACCTCTTGCATCTTGCATCTTGACCAAAAAATGATGCACCTCTTGATGGAAATAAATGTTGTGATGTCAAGAGGTGCATCAATTTTTGGTCAAGATCTTGTATTGACAATGCAAGAGGTGAGCACTCTGTAAAGTCCACTCCAGCACATCCCAAAGACTTTCAATGAAATTAAGGTCTGGACTCAGAAGTGCCAATTCATGTGTGAAAATGAACCATTCTTTCACAATTTTAACCCTGGTGAATCTTGACATTGTCATCCTGGAATATGGCCATGATGTGTCTTCCTACATAGTTGTTTAAGAAATGAAAAGCTACACACTCCATCTTTAAGGGTTAAAAGAACTGTGTCCAAACATATAACATGCTAGAAACATAATAATCACTGTAATAATGATCCAGTCATAGATTCTTAAGTATTTGCCTATTAAAATCCAAACAGCAACTTTTTTTTTTGGGCTGGGCAGTGTATTCTGTTGACTTGTGTACTTACATTATCCCAGATGTTTCCAAGAATGTTTAAATCCAGAGAAATAAGCAATTTTAACCAGGACACGGACCGTGTCCATGCGTCGCCTATCAATGACATCATACCGCTTTACCCTCGATTTCCAGTTTTATTTTGTAGAAATCAAGGAAACACCAAAGACTCTTTAATATATTATGTGTTTTATTAGTCAAGGGAACAATTGTTTGGATACATTTATAGACAGAAAACTAATCATGTTATATAGCTCAACACGTTTAGTCTTATTGTTTGAATCTCGTTTTCTTGATTATATTAATATGATATTCTAATATCGATCTAGCATACTGCGGCATGCAACAAGAGTCTCATTACAGCCAGCGAGTGAACGCTCAGAGTAATGTTATATCATCATTTTCAACACAGTCAAATGTATCTAATATGATAAACAGCGCTGCGTTACCCCTCATACACTTGACTGGAAGAAGCGGAAGCAGCGACTGTGGCATAATAAAAGCGCTGCTGCTCTCGAGACGCGTGCCGCGCTCGTCTGCTCGCACAGCACTCGGCCCTGCTCTGCTTCATAACAGAGTAATGTTAATGATCTCATCCATGAACATGATTTCTGCCCGACTCCTGTCTGATTTTTTTCCCCTGGCTGTGAGGTGAAAACATGATTCCTCGCTCAATCTCGGCGCCATCAAGCTACGCCTTTGTTTTGAATAGGTGACCTCTAGCGGCGAAAAACTACATATTGTGCCTTTAAGCTGACTTATCAAGCTTATACATGGCTTGTTGCTTGTCTACCAGCTTGGACCAGTTTATTATTTTAAACCTTAAAGGATTAGTCCACTTTTAAATACACTTTTCCTGATAAATGTACTCACCCCCATGTCATCCAAGATGTTCATGTCTTTCTTTCGTCAGTCGAAAAGAAATTAAGGTTTTTGAGGAAAACATTCCAGGATTATTCTCCTTATAGTGGATTTTAATGGCTACCAACAGGTTGAAGGTCAAAATTGCAGTTTCAGTGCAGCTTCAAGGGCTTTAAACGATACCAGATGAGTAATAAGGGTCTTATCTAGCGAAACAGTCGGTCATTTTCGAAAAAAAATACAACCGTTTATGCTTTATATACAAAATATCGCCTTGAACGTACTTTCCGCTTACGCATTCTTCATAACGCTTACGCTGAATGTTCTACGCCTTCCCTATTCTATTTACGGAACGAACGCGGCGCGAGTTTAGTTTTTTTCCGTAAGTAGAATAGGGAAGGCGTAGAACATTCAGCGTAAGCGTTATGGAGAATGCGTAAGCGGAAAGTACGTTCAAGGCGATATTTTGTATATAAAGCATAAACGGTTGTATTTTCTTTCGAAAATGACCGATCGTTTCGCTAGATAAGACCCTTATTACTCATCTGGTATCGTTTAAAGCCCTTGAAGCTGCACTGAAACTGCAATTTTGACCTTCAACCTGTTGGTAGCCATTAAAATCCACTATAAGGAGAATAATCCTGGATTGTTTTCCTCAAAAACCTTCATTTCTTTTCGACTGACGAAAGAAAGGCATGAACATCTTGGATGACATGGGGGTGAGTAAATTTATCAGGAAAAGTGTATTTAAAAGTGGACTAATCCTTTAACCTACCTGTCAAATAAATGCTTCTTTAGAGCAGATCTAACCTGTTACTGAGGGGGAAAAAACACTGCTCTTTCTCAAATTAATTTAGGAAAAAGACATTTCCGTACATTCCCCTTTCATTAAATCAATTGTGAACTCGAGACTTTTACAGCTTTACACTTTTACCTCACCCTACCCGGTTACAGCTGGAGACGGTGGCTCTGGTCTCCGTTACCGGCGGGTTGCGTCATGCTGCGCCGCAGAGGTGATGCAAGAGTCCGGCGCTGTGTGTTCACGTACGCCACGCCTCCTCCCGGTGCTGTTTCCTGCTTTCCACAAACTAGACTCTCACTGGCTCAATGAAGTCATAGAGCACAAACCCTCCGAGACTCTTCATCATCATTATTCTGTTAAACCTGTGACTTCTGAACACCTTTATTCATCCGATGAAGGTGAGCTCATTCAGCCGGTCTGACCGAGTCACTCTTGTGTCTGTGTCAGCGTCTAGTCCTGCTTTATACGGCCCACTTATAAAGTTTGTAGTCGATGCTCTGTCTGAAATATCAGGTGCAGTGTTCGTTAAAGTCTTGTTATTGGTCCATTTAAACTAGCGATATCCATTTTGTGTATCTTTTAGTTGTTCGTTTGAGTGAATTCTGTAAAACCTGTTCACCGAACCGGTCCGAATCATTTATTTATGAATCGGTCCAATCGGTTTCGTGTCTGTCTCACTGACTCATTGAACCCAGAACCGTTTCTTTTGAACATGTCCGAGTCGTAATGACCCTTACAACCGATGAATTGATACTAAGATAATTTGGGGGTGTGTCGCCCGTTTGACTGATATGAGGCGAAATATAAGACATCTTATAAGACATCTTATGTGAAATATGTTTAAGACTTGATTGTTTGACAGTTTAGTCAATAAGAAACCGAGTTGATTTTAATTAACCGCACGATGACGCAAAGAACCACTGAATCGTTTTAAAATATGTTCTTTAAATTAACTGTTCGAACGAACCGATTTGCTCAAATGACTCGCAGTCTCAACCATTTAGTCGTTAGTAAGCAGTTAACAGCATAAACTGGAATGACAGCTTGATGCCAGTTGTATGATAGTGCACATTACTATCTCTCTGATAAAAGAAGTATTATATTTTCTCAAAACGTTTTAACTAGACAACAAAGAGCCTTTATATTTTCTACATCTCTATTGTCTTTCTTTGTTTTTCCCAGGAGGAAGCAGGAGTTGACGTACCCCAGGCGTTGCCCTCTGGGCCCAGTGCCTTTATCCCAATTGAAGAGGTGTGTGTTGTTGTTTTTTAACATCCTTGTTTTTGTGTTAATGGTGTTGGTCCAACAAATTCTGATCTGTTTGACTGTTTCTTTAGGTCAAGGTTTTCCGATACGGGTTGTGTGAGGGGAATTGCAAGGGTTTTTTGGGTTAATGAAAAGCTAATAATTAATTAAATCATAAAACATTGAAATTAGAATCCAACATTACTATCAAACACCTTTTTTGACCTCGGGCGAAACTCCCGATTGCACAGGTGATTCCTGTATTTTGCATGTGAAATTTCTCTGAGCGACAGTAAATGTGACCGCCCCTTTAAATGATAGATGTAGTATTGTTGTCAGTGTTTACTGTTCACTGAATATCTGTATGTGTCAGATTCTGGAGGAAGGGGCCGCACAGGAGGTGATGTCAGAGGCTCTGTTGTCAGAAGGACGTGCCGATCATATCATCATGGCGATGGGGCTGCATCCCACCTACTTGACCTGTTTCCTGCGCACCCAGCATGCTTTGCTCCAGCTGGATGGCCCTCTGCCTTTGTCATGGAGACATTTTATAATCATCCTGGTGAGGGAGGAGGTTTATAAACACAAATACAAAGTTCTGTCATGAAACTCTAGATGGCAAAGGCTGATAGGTCCTTAAAGGGAACTACCCTTTAACTCAATCTGTCATATCCATTACCATGCCAAACACTACGAGAGTTCCCATGAAAGAACAGTCATTTTCTCTGTCTTTGCAGGCGTCTGCACGTCACCAGTGCTCGTATTTAGTGCAGCACCACAGCTCTGCTTTTCTGCTGGCTGGTGGAGACGAGTCCTGGCTTAGAGGACTTGACTGTGCACCACCTAAAATACAGCACCTGCAGACGCTCAACAAACTGCTCGCACACAGACCCTGGATCATCACCCAGGAACATATACAGGTAAAATGCAGAGATCATCAGTGTTGGGGAAGCTACTTTGAAATTCAAGACATTGAGGAAGAAAAATAGGAGATGTGTTAATAAAATTCTTAGTTAATTGTTTTATTTCATTAGAATGTGTCTGTGAAGATCATTTATTATCGCTTGTCAAATTTGCCCCTATTTGGGTGTGAGTAAAAACACAGCGGTTTTGTTTGTGTCCCTTTAAATGCAAATGAGCTGTGCTTCCGCCCGCTTTCCAAAAGAGGGCGGAGCTTTAACAGCTCACGCTTCGGTTGCTCAACAACAACAAAGCTGGAGAATCTCACGCTGCCAAAATGAGGATTGTCGGTAACGGTGTTTCTGAATGGTTATAAATGTATGTAGTTGCTGTGGAGTTGATTCAATTCATCGACTAGCTTGTGTCGTCATGTTAAAGGGTTAGTTCACCCAAAAATGAAAATTATATCATTTATTACTCACCCTCATGTCGTTCCACACCCGTAAGATCTTCGTACATCTTCGGAAAACAAATTAAGATATTTTTGATAAAATCTGATGGCTCAGTGAGGCCTCCGTTGCCAGAAAGAGAATTAACACTTTCAAATGCCCAGGAAGCTAGTAAATACATATTTAAAACAGTTCATGTGACTACAGTGGTTCAACCTTAATGTTATGAAGCGACGAGAATACTTTTTTGCGCCAAAAACCCCCCAAAATAATGACTTTATTCAACAATATCTAGTGATGAGCGATTTCAAAACACTGCTTCATGAAGCTTTACGAATCTTTTGTTTCGAATCAGTGGTTCGGAGCGTGTATTAAACTGCCAAAGTCACGCCCCCCAGTGGTGAAACATTGAAATTTCGAAACACTGATGATGTAACGAAGCCTCGTTTACTGAAATCATGTGACTTTGGCAGTTTGATATGCACTCCGAACCACTGATTCGCAACAAAAGATTCGTAACGATTCAAAGCTTCATGAAGCAGTGTTTTGAAATCGCCCATCACTAGATATTGTTGAATAAAGTCCTCAAAATATGAGGATAATTGAACATTGGTTTCATTGAACTTGTTGGGTCATTAAAAACAAACAAACATGCTCTCCGGACATCACTTTTGGCCACTATTATAGTCATTGTTTTTATAGACCTCTTCTATATTCACAGGAGTTAGTGTGTCCTGGTGCAGAGGCTCGATGGTCCCTGGCAGAACTGATTCAGGCGGTGGTTTTGATGAGCCATGCCCACTCTCTGGCCTCGTTCGTTTGGGGTTGTGGCATTCTCCCAGAGCCTGAGCAGTCTGGAGATCCGTCGCTCCAACCGTGTTCGCCCACAGAGTCCTCTTGTTCTGCCCGAGACAAGGCCAGAAATCAGCAAGAGGTATTGAAATCATGACTGATGTATCTGAAGTTAAATATAAGATTTAGTTTGTTTGTTTTCAGGCAAATCTCTTTAATGTCACTATATGTGTGTGCAGTGGTCTGAGGCTGTGAACGAGGTTACACTTTTGATGGAGAAGATGATGATGGTTCAGCAGCAAGGTGAAGAGTTCACTCAGGAGGAGATGGTTACTCGCTTTGAAAGAGAAAGGACAGAGAGTTTGCTGGAACCTGCTGATGGTATGAACACGCATACGTGAAGTTGAATAATTACAATACATCCCATAAATCACATTAAATATAACAGACATCAAGTGAAATTTAGGGCTTTCTCCTGCAATTTTATAACATTGAATGCATTTTTCCCTTAAGATGAACATTTCCAATACATTTATTATGGATGTGACACACTAAAGCACACAAGTTTGCACCATGTTTTCACTCCATCTTTTTATGCTTCCTTTTTCTTCACTCTGTGATCTGTGTTTTTCAGTTCAGCACTCTGTTCTTCCTGATTGTGTCTCGCGGTTCGTTGCGGAGGCAGATTTTATTTACCAGGATTTTAGTCCTAGAGGAGTGCAGGCCCCTCCAACCATGAGAGCTCAGGTTCAGTACTCGTATATATTTATTCTTAAACACCGTATCAAAGATCTGCTTAACAGAATTATAAACAGAAGGCACTTTTTTGCTGAAGTTTATAATGTGAATTATAACTAGTGTTATTTTAGTATTATTTATATAATATTATGGTATTTATTTTTTGAATTAGCTTTTATTTTTGTTTTCTTAGTTTAAATTTGGTAATTTTGTTATGTGCTTTTGCCTTTTTATTAGTCTGTTTTTTTTAAAATCTGTTTTATTATTTCAGTTTTAGGTTTATATTTTCAGTTTAATTTTAGTTTAAGTTTTAGTAACTTTGTGCTGTTGCCTTTGTATTATTAATTTATTATTATTATTTCAGTTTTAGGTTTACATTTTCAGTTTAATTTAATTTTAAGTTTTAGTAATTTTATGTGTTTTTTATTTCTCTTTTATTTTTGTTTCAAAAAAATATTCTATTTACTTTATTATTTCAGTTTTAGGCTTATATTTTCAGTTTAATTTTAGTTTTAGTAATGTATGTGCTTTTGCCTTATTAGTTGTTTGTTTTAAAAAAAAAATTATATTTGTCTTTACTTTATTATTTCAGTTTTAGGTTTATATTTTCAGTTTAATTTTAGTAATTTTGTTTTGTGCTTTTGCCTTTTTTTATTTTTGTTTGTTTTTAAAAAATTCTATTTACTTTATAATTTCAGTTTTAGGTTTATATTTTCAGTTTAATTTTAGCTTAACTTTCTGTTTTTGCCTTTTTTAAATTATTAATTTATTATTATTTAATTTTAGATTTATATATTCAGTTTAATTTTAATTTAAGTTTTAGTAACTTTGTGTGCTTTTGCCTTTTTTATTACGTTTTGTTTGTTTTAAAATATTTCTATAATTTATTTTTATTTCAGTTTTAGTAATTTTAGTACTTCAACTTAAACTTGTTTATTTCAATTTAATAGTTTTTGTTTTAGTTAACAATAACAAAGCTGGTTACATCATTGATTTTTGTGTATGTTTTTGTGATTGCAGGACTATTCGTGGGAAGATCACGGCTTCTCTCTGATGAACAGGCTGTATGGGGAGATGGCACAGCTTCTGGATGAGAAATTTCAGGTTGTGTGCGCACTCACGTATAACACCATGGCCATGCACTCGCACGTGGACACTTCCACACTCCGCAAAGCCATCTGGAATTACATCCACTGTATCTACGGCATCAGGTCAGTCATGCAACCATCATAGCCTTGAAACAACAAAGGTTAGGGTTATGTCTATATAAGAATATCAGAAGGAAAAAATCTAATATAAGGACTGCACATTATCAGGAAAAGAGTGTAGCCATGAAATGCAATAATTTTGTTAAAGTTGTAAAATTGTTCTAATCTGAATGTGTGCACCTGCATGTCAATGTTTGCATACACAGGTATGATGATTACAATTATGGGAAGGTCAACCAGCTGTTGGAGCGCAGTTTAAAAGTGTATGTCAAGACGGTGGCTTGTCACCCGGAGAAAACCACACCAAGAATGTACTTCTCTTTTTGGAGGCAGTTTCGACACTCAGAAAAGGTACAAGATGTGTGAGACTTCTTGTTGATGGTAGTGTCGACAAGCGTGTTCATAAAAGTTTCATTTGCTTAAGCAATTCAATTAGTATGCTTGCTTGCTCTTTTGTCATTTTTCTGAATACTGTAGTTGATTTAATTGGTGCGATGTGTTAGTGGCCTCTAGTGGTTCTCTTCAGGATTAAACTTTTTTTTTTTTTATGTTTTAAAACACCTTTTAAAAATAAAGTCAGATAGCCATCAAGTTTTTATTGTGGCTGGTGGCTTGTTTTCATAACAATAACAGTCTTTTTTTCTCCTGAACTTCACATGTGGGTTTATCAGTTGAGGGTAGTACAAATGCATGTACATTACCTAAATGTGTCATTTGTGTTGATCTCTTTATGCAGGTCCATGTGAACCTGTTACTGATGGAGGCGCGACTGCAGGCAGCTTTACTTTATGCTCTCAGAGCAATTACACGCTACACGACCTAATGCGCACAGGCTTTTCCAAAGAGCATTAAAACAAGGGATGACCTGTATACACTAATATGCTCCGATTGTACCGTGTGTTGGCACACAAATGACACAATCACACTTTAAAGCACAAACGCTCAAGTTTTTTGTGTAATTTTCTCTCTTCTTTGCAATATTTTTGGCTTCTATGGGCTGGTTGATCATCTGCTACTGGATCATGATTGGATTTAGGAGGCAGCGAATTTTGCACATGTTCTTTGAGTAAATTGCCTCATTGTGGTATTTTTCCTTATACTGTGAATGTGTCTTTGCCCTGCTGCAGTATTCTTTGTGTGTGCGTTTTGATGAATATTTATGTAAGTTTGAGACTAAGAACTGCCTATTTCTCTCTCAGATTGAGAGCTGATTTAAAATGAGCAAAACTGGATGAAAAAAGCACACTTTGTTTGTTGGTGTTATTTGTGCATTTTTATGTGTAATAAAATATTTTACTATGACATTCCTGTTTTGATTCATGTGCTTGTATATGATTTGCATAAGGCAAATTTCACTCTTTTCCCATTAGCTTTTTTTATGAGAGCCTATAAATATGCTTGATAAACTATTATCTAACAAAATTAAGAAATAGTTTACTATAAGATTGTGAATTTTAATTGTATGCGTCTTTATAATGGCACTTTTAAACTAAGACATTTGATCAAGTTGCAAAAAAGAACTTTAATTAAAAATACAACAGCTCATCTAATTTTCTTAAAGGTATAGTTCACCCAAAAATGCAAATTCTGTCATTATTCACCTTTAAGTTGTTCCAAACCTGTATGAATTTCTGGTAACACTTTAGATGAGTCCAATTTTCGCTATTAACTAGTTGCTTAGCATGCATATTACTATGATATTGGCTCTTTATTAGTTCTTATAAAGCACATATTAAAGGATTAGTTCACTTTAAAATGAAAATTATCCCAAGCTTTACTCACCCTCAAGCCATCCTAGGTGTATATGACTTTCTTCTTTCTGATGAACACATGTGAGTTATAAATATTAATAACTATCCTGACGATTCCGAACTTTATAATGGTAGTGAATGGGGACCAACAAGAATGAAGCTCAAGAAAGTACATCCATCCATCATAAACGTACTCCACACGGCTCCAGGGGGTTAATAGAGGCCTTCTGAAATGAAGCGATGCGTTTGTGTAAGAAAATTATCCATATTTAACAAGTTACAGCCGGAACACAACGTTCAGCCGTCGGCCAGTTTTTGTTCGTCAGCCGACTAAGTTTTCTCAGTGTGTTCCACAACGTTGGCTGAAGTTGGTCCTCGTCTGCTTTTTTTCGGCCAATTCGACATGTTGAATCGGTGTCGGAGCTCGTCGGTCTGTTGGGCCATCTGATCATTCTGATTGGCTGTTCAGCCACCTGCTGGTACGGAAAGGCATTTCTTGTTACGCAGGCGCAGAACGGACGTGCCACTTGGCTGTCGGGTGTCGAGCATCGGTTTGGTGTGTCAGGGCAACTTTGGACCCAGACGCTGCCGACGTGAGCCAACCCCGTAGTCTGCTTTCGTCGCCACTAGTTCGTCGGCACCGGCTTGGTGTGTTCTGGGCTTTATAAAGTAAAATATCTAGTTTCTGCCAGACTGCCTTCCATATTCAACTTACGAAAAAAGCGTAACTGACATCGAAGTTAAATACAGAAGGCATAGGACGTAGTCATAAGACAGTAGAACCCATTATAATCAGTGATATTGTTTACACTGGATGTGGCGCGATGCGACGCAACAACAATATCTGTAAAAATCAGTAAACTGATTCCCCTTTCTATTTACGCATCGCTTCGCTTCAGAAGGAATTTATTAACCCCCTGGAGCCGTGTGGAGTACGTTTATGATGAATGGATGCACTTCATACTCGTTGGTCCCCATTCACTGCCATTATAAAGCTTGGATGCATCAGGATATTTATTAATATATAATTCCAATTATGTTCATCAGAAAGAAGAAAGTCATATACACCTAGGATGGCTTGAGGGTGAGTAAAGCTTGGGGTAATTTTTATTTTAAAGTGAACTAATCCTTTAATGCCTTATTCTGCACGACCACATTCTAGGTCCCATAATCCTACCCAATACCTAAACTTAACTACCTTACTAACTATTAATAAGCAGCAATTAGGAGTTTATTGAGGCAAAAGTCATGGTTAATAGTGAGGATTGGACTCTAAACTAAAGTGTGACCAAATTTCTTTCTTCCGCTGAACACAAATGAAGATATTTTGAAGAATATGGGTAACCAAACATTTGATGGACCACATTGACTTCCATTGTATGGAAAAACTTGAGAGTAAGTAAGTAGCCTAAATGATGACAGAATTTTCACTTTTGGGTGAACTATCCCTTTAAAGGATTAGTTCACTTTCAAATTAAAATTTCCTGATAATTTACTCACCCCCATGTCATCCAAGATGTCCACGTCCTTCTCTCTTCAGTTGAAAAGAAATTAAGGTTTTTGATGAAAACATTCCAGGATTTTTCTCCATATAGTGGATTTCAATGGAGCCCAAATGGTTGAAGGTCAAAATTACAGTTTCAGTGCAGCTTCAAAGAGCTTTAAACGATACCAGACGAGGAATAAGGGTCTTATCTAGAGAAACCATCACTCATTTTCTAAAAATAATTTAAAATTTTATACATTTTATACATTTTAACCATATGCTCATCTTGAACTAGCTCTCTTCTTCTTCTCTATTTGAATTCCAGCAGTGTAGACACTGCTAAGTGTATTATTGCCCCCCACAGGTCAAAGTTTGAACTAAATTGTCATATACAATATGCTAGTGCAAGTATATAACAATTAGTTCAAACTTTAACCTGTGGAGGGCAGTAATACACTTAGCAGTGTCTACACTGCCGGAATTCTAATAGAGAAGAAAAGAGCTAGTTCAAGATGAGCATTTATTGTTAAAACTTATAT
>RJVU01028973.1:3402869-3414925 GCA_003731715.1 Anabarilius grahami
TGATGGTTTCTCTAGATAAGACCCTTATTCCTCGTCTGGGATCGCGTAGAACGCTTTGAAGCTGCACTGAAACCAATTTTGACCTTCAACCGTTTGGGCTCCATTGAAGTCCACTATATGGAGAAAAATCCTTGAATGTTTTCATCAAAAACCTTAATTTCTTTTCGACTGAAGAAAGAAAGACACGAACATCTTGGATGACATGGGGGTGAGTAAATTATCAGAAAATTTTAATTTGAAAGTGAACTAATCCTTTAAGTTAAACCTTTTTAAAGTGTTTCAGGTCATATTTTGTTCTCTAATCGTGGAAAATAACACCTTGTGTTAAATTAAGACAGAACTGCACTACCACGAAGCAGACACTAGCCGTCGGTAACGGCCAAGAAACGTTTTCCGGTGGCAAGTTAGTAAACGTGGGTACTGTTTACAACACAAATACAATGTCTGAATATTTTATCGCTTTAATATGTTTGCTGCACTCAACAACCAGCGATTTTTTTCTCTCAGAACATGACAACTTCATCTAGTAACTTCCATAAAACAGACTAAAATGTCAGTCACAAGCGGTTGACGATGCGAGACGAGTCATGACACTTCACCGCCCTGCTATTTAGGTGTTAAAGCCTCAGTAGAGTGAGAAGCATTTAGCAAACAAATATAATTTCCCGGAAATAATTTGTATACGTAGAATTCTGCAGCTCTATGCTGAGAGGAGGCGGAGCCGGCTCGCGCTTGGCTCGGCTCAGGGAGCGCGCGGAATTCAGCAGCCCTTCCGGACACCGCGCGTCTCGAGCGAGCGCATCCGCGGCCGGCTGAACGCCGCACGGACTCTTGCGTCTGTCACTCATATGAATTCACACCGTTCTGCCTGATCCACCTCTGTCACTGTCAGTGTGTTAGAGATTCATAAAGGTAGGAATCAACTACGCGTTTTTGCTTACTAACAAATACTTCTGTTAATAAGAAATAGATTTGAAATAAAGTATTTTTAGTGGCAGGTTCACATAACTCGTCTGGTGACATTCTCAGCTCACAGATGCGGGTGTAATATGTCTTATTTAGTGATGCATTTACGTTTTAGTGTTCAAAGGTTAACATTGCAAAACTGATCTGTAAATAAAGTTCAAGAGTTGCAATAGTTTTAGGAAGCTGTTAGTTCCCCATGATGACTGCTCTGTCTGTATACAAGTGAAAGGAAAAGAAGACACATTATGAGGGGGTGAAACTGAGAGCTGAGATGATTTGAAACCTTTAAATGTGTTGGATGATTCGGCAGCAGGTGCATTGAAGTTTCTTTGTGCAATTGCATTGCTTTCTTTACTCATCATTGAATGTTTGCATGAAGTAATGTAATTGTATCTGCTGTGTGAGAGAACTTAATAAGATGGAGGGCAAGATAACGAGAGCATAAAAATGAGTTGCTGCTGTGGTTTCAGAGATATCTAGCTATATATTATCTGCCCTGCTGCCTAACTTTATCTTGTCTTGGTCTTTTCTCATTGTGTGTCATTTTGATTCATTGGTTGATTTTATCAAGGAACATATCAAGCACCTTGTTTGGCAGAAATGGAAAAGACTGGAGTGAAGATGGGAATCATCACTGTCGATTTAAAGCATCATGTGGTTCGATTAGTTCAATCGAATAGAGTGGAAAACAGAATGGAATGTCTCTAGGATTAGATTAGGCCATAGGCTTCATCACTTCCTGTTCT
This sequence comes from Anabarilius grahami, assembly GCA_003731715.1. Classification (NCBI taxonomy): domain Eukaryota; kingdom Metazoa; phylum Chordata; class Actinopteri; order Cypriniformes; family Xenocyprididae; genus Anabarilius; species Anabarilius grahami. The sequence goes on from RJVU01028973.1 coordinate 3,404,582, forward strand.
GTACAAGGTCACTTCCTGGCTGCTCTCCCCTGGCGCTATGGGAGGAAGTGGGTGCGGCTGTCCGGTAAAATTGTCCAAAATGCCAAATGGTAAAAGTGACCAAGTCAAAATCCTAACCCTAACGTTTTGGTGAACAGCTCAATACCGACGCGTCACCTGTTGTTTTCACGTATGACGATACGTTTTCTAAATTAATTATATTTTGTTTGTATGACTGATTCACTTAAAAGAAAATGAAAAACCATGTTTTTTTGGTTTCATTCTTAAACTATAAAGAAGTGAGTTTTCAGAGGAAATATACACATATTTTGTTTTCCAAAAGCACCTAGAATAAAATACCGGCTGTTCATGAAAGGCCTGTTTGTGGAATCTCACTCTGGAGGAAACTGACATCATGTGGAAAAAGGAAGTGGCTGTGTTTGTGACACCTGACTTTCTGTTCCCGGGACATACTTTGCTATTGTCTTCCCTCTCACGCCCTTTCTCTCTCTCTTTCTCATTTTTACCTTTTATGCGTTTGTCTAGTGGCTCAAATGTGTCTTATCGCATTGTTTATTTGTTCAGAGGGTGTTTTCATGAATTTGTGTGTGTATGAGAGAGAGGATTGCAGTGTGACAACTTGTTTCCTGGTGTCCTATCATTCCAGTTCCACTCACACAAGACTTCCTGTTGGAGGGGGAGGGAACTTCCTGTGCCTGAGAGTTTGAGAAGTGGGGGATAAGGGAAAAGAAAGAAAGCGTTTTGTGTTGTCCTGGGCCGCCATCATGTAAGATATAAGCATGCGTCCGAAATCGCATACTCTCTTGAGTACGCACTTATTTTGATTGAATAAAGTATGTTCTATATAATATGAGTGTGTTTAGTATGAATGCAATCCGGACGCACTGTACTACATTCACTATGTTGACACTGTCACGTGACCTACCGGCGTTAGTTGCGTCGCTTCACTGCCATTCACAAATCCTCTCCCGTGGCCTCATGGGATAGTAAAGTGTCCATCGTATGCACACTTCAGAAATAGTTAGGTCATCCGGGTATTTTTTGCATACTCTTTTATGAGTGCTGTGAATTCGGACATACTTCGTTTTCGCCTACTATATAGTAGGGAAGTATGCGATTTCGGACGCAGCCCGCTTTTATCCAAAGCGACTTACATTGCATTATACTATACATTTGTATCGGAGTATGTGCAATCCCTGGGATCGAACCCATGACCTTGGCATTGCTAGTGCCATGCTCTAACCACTGAGCTACAGGAAAGCTTATTACTTATTAGGCCTGGGAAATGGAGCCCACCAATTAAAATTTCGTCCTGATCCCACAAATTTTAGTGATGACTCTTTTTAGAATTAAACTCTACAGAATTTTATGTACACTAGTGTCCAAAAGTGATGTCCGGAGTGGATATTTGATTTAATCACCCTATAAAAGTTCAATTAAACCAGGGGTTCTCATGCTCTGCACAGTTTGTATGCCTGCGTCTCAATGTGCACACTATCCATCCTAAATAGCATGTGACATTAGTAATATTTAATACTATTTAGGGTGGATATAATGCACATTGGGATGCAGGGTATGTGTCTCTTATCTGACACACCTGATTCAGATCATCAGCTTGTTTGAAGAGAGCCTCATGAACTTGGGTGCGTCCCGATCGACAGGGTCCCTACGCAGTGTTCACTGCTCCCTACTCCCTGAGCACGTATATCTGTTGAAGTTCACTTCACTTAACAAAATGTGATCATTCGCAACACCCTGCAATGTCATCAAACACAGACGAAACTCAAGTTTTGCATTAGAGAACTTAAAGTTTGATGCCACAATGTACTTCTGTAAATAAATTACCATACAATATACANTGAAGTTACCATATTTTCATCTAATATAGGCCTACATGTGTATAAGATCTGTATAAATCCATATATTTATTTTATTTATATAGTATCTACATACATATTAATTATACATTTCACTTAATCTAATTTGTCAAATTCAAAAGCCCTAAACTAAATGATAAATGTATGTTTTGATGTTTAATATGAAAAAAAAATGTTTTTGTATCATGTCTTTTTATCTTATTTAAGCCCGTAATCATTGACTTGTAACTGTCGCATCTCACGCACTTTACACCCGTGACCAGCCGCATACAAACACACATGCTTTGGATTGGAATCTCCCTTAAAAATGGCGAAATACCCTTTTACTGTAAGCCCACTTCACAGCACACACGGTCGAATTGAACCCACCCCGCAACTGAGCGTGACATACAAAATGCGGGACTGGACTGGAATTGGGAACCCCTGAATTAAACCATCAAAATATAAGGAAATTATTTCCTATTTTAAATTATATTTTAAATATGAGGGAAGAACAAAACACTAAACATGGTTAAGCTATTTCTCTGACCAAATTATTTGGCAAAAAAAGGCAAGCTACAGAAAAAGAGGATCCAAAAAAAAAAGGCATAGAAAAACAAAAAGCTCACATTGAATTCAACATAATCAGCTATTAATATTTCATTGGTTCTCTCTTGTTTTTGCATGTGTTCATAATTTCTTTGTATGACAGCTGCACAGTTTGGCAGGTTTTATTGCCTTATCACAAATAAAACGATTGACTCCAAGCACAACTGCACAAAATCTAATTTTTAATTTGAAAAAAGGCTGATGTTAATTTTCCTTGATCGAACATCACTTTAGGCCACTACTGTATATGTATTAAATGGATATATTTTTAAATGTGTATTTTGTCACATTTTTTGAATGATATGTATCATTCATATGCAACAAGTAGTCTTGAAAGTGTATTAGTTTAGTATATATATTTCTTTCTTTGCACTCTAAAAAATGCTGGGTTAAAAAAACCCAAGCTGGGTAAAATATGGACAAACCCAGCAGGTTGGGTTAAAAGGCACCTATTATGCCCTCTTTCACATGATGTAATATAAGTCTCTGGTCTGGTCAAGTTTCAGCTTAAAATACCCCTCAAATTTGCCCCTATTTGGGGGTGAGCAAAAACACGCCTTTTACTATATTACTATATTGCTGGCTAAAAAAATAAATCCAAAATTGGTTGAAAAAAATGGCTGGGTGAAAACAACCCAATCCCTGGTTTTGTCCATATTTAACCCAGCAGTTTTTAGAGTGTGGAAGCAATACAGAGAGAAAGATGAGACTCAAAAAAGAGGAAACGAATGAGTGTGAAGACGTACCCAACGCATTTGTAACCTCAAACATAGGACAGTACATAGCAAAGATAAATAAAAAAAAAAATTCTGTCCGATAATTATTTTCTTACGGCCAATATTAAAATGCTTTGATATATTGTCCAAATACATTCAAAATAAAACTCTAAAAAGTGAATTCACAGTGAATGCACAGTATGAAAATGGATATTAATTTTGAAATCTGCAAAAGGTTTGCATTTAACAGTTATTAAATTATTAGCGCTTGTTATGATTAACTTTATGGCTGTGTTTGATGACAGAAAAAGCAATCTAAATGCGAAAACATCAGAAATATCCGATATCGACTGATATGAATAAATTAAAAATCTCTAATATCAGCTGTTAACCAATGTGTTTCTGATGAACTGTGCATCACTTCAGCAGTAACACATGCACTTCATCTTTTTTGTTTAGTGTGTTTGTGCTTTCCCTCTCGCCACAGTTATCTTATCCACTGAAAACTTCACAGGAAAGGTGTGTCCTGACTGAACTTTGTTCCCGTATGTTGCAAGGTGTCAGTGTATTTCACCATTTACAGTGACCTCCGTTATTGCTGAACATCTTTGTCTGGCCACAGCGTCTCACCATCTTCCTTCCCATACAGATATAATTGTGGTAATCTGTTGCACCAACTTAAAGCATCTCACTCCATCTAAAATCCAAAAAAGTGCTATAACACTCGGCACATGACCTGAATACATGCATGTGAGGTTTGTTTCAGTTGTGATCTGATTAGGGTCTTTGCTCCGTTGGCAAACTAGATGGTCTTCTGCATTTGCTGTTGGTAAAGCCCTCAAACCCTCAAATGCAACTTCCTCTTATCGTCACAGCTGTAAATGCTACGGTTGGTGAGGACACATTTTGACACATTGAGCTCTGTCAGTGTGAAGCCCTGGGTGCTTTGACATTATTCAAGTCGAAATGACTCTTTTTGTTTGATCCGTCATATTAATTTCATTGTATAGTTTGTGTAGTTACTGTACATCTTTTTTCATGCATTTATCGAAAATAATTTTGATGCGTAATTTGGGGCTGTATAGAGTTTAAAAGTCTTTTAAAAGGTTTTAAAGGCCCTCATTTTTCAGCAATGTGGGATAACAAGACGTTTTCATTTCATTTTGTTAGTTGATGTGTTAGATGTGGTCCTAACTCTCCTCGTGCATGTATCTGTGTCAAAACTCTTTTAGAAAAAAGTGTGGTCTCTGTGTCTTCTGGTTTAGAATATTTTTAAACACTGAAAGTAGACTCATCTCTACTCGTCTGTTAAAATGTGAGAGCAAGAGAAGAGAAACGTTTCTTCCTCTTTATTATCTTAACTGTTTCTCCTAAACAGCACTGAGAGCAAATTGAGACTTTTGCTTCTCAAAGTCTTCTCATTCTCAGATATTTTAAGAAATGCATCTCTGCTAGAAGTTCAGAATAGATCTTACACTGGGCTCAGAAGAAAGCAACATTTACAATGAAGGCCAGTTTCACATCAGAGTTGAGTTCAGTTTAAGAAATTTAAAGGTTTTAAAAACTTTAAAGGCTCACTGGAGTGCCCTGGAACGCTCAGCTTTATTCACTGTGTTGACTTAATTTCCAATGAAACAGGAAGACAGGGTGGGATATATCTAGAAGCCCTTCCCCTTTTTTCAAAATAGCCAATAGCGTTTCGCCTAGATCACAGCTCGGCCAGAGCCGTTGAGCTCATAAATCCCAATTTTCCTCATAATCTCTAACCGATTCTCCTCCATATTTCTTTAAAATATAGTATTGTTTGTATAATTCAAATGTGTCCAAATGTTTTATGGTCTGCGCCGACTCATATGCATATGATCCGCTCTGTGCTCTCGTGTCTCTGAACCGGAGCAGACTGTGCTCGTGCTGCAGCGGTTCACGTGACACTAACGGACTTAATTCGCGTCAATGGAAAGCATATTTACACTGTCTGAATCGTTCCCTATCCTCTATATAGTGCACTATGTGACATGCACCATAAAGAAACTAGTAAATGTGTGAACAAATGACCGATTGCAGCCGCAGCTTCAGCGTCTGTTTATAGTTTAGGAGGGGGCGGGTCTTCAGATTCTAGAGAGAATTTGATTGGACAGAAGATTTGATGAGAAGGTGATGTCATGAAAATCCGTGATCTATTTTAGCGGAAGTGAGAGACTGTAAGTTTTGAATGCTTACATCTCCTAAATGCCAATTTTATAATTGTTTTGGAACACACCAGCTTATTCATAACCTTAAGGCTAAACATATTAATACTAAAAGCTAAAAAACTTAAATTTTGATTTCAAAACATCACCAAAATAACATATTTAAAAAAAAAATCCTGTGAAAGAAATTTCTTCATGCCTTAAAATAGCTTGAATGTAACTCTACACCCTTCATTTAGTATACAGGGATCTATGAATATGCTAATTAGCCCCGCCTCCACTCACTCGCACAAGCTCAGAGATCCACTTGGTCAACTTACTGAGGTAAACGCTGCACAATAGCATCGCTTTTTACAATATCAGACAGATAACTGTAATTAATATGATTAGCCTTTTGCTTGACTACGTTATCAAACAGCTCATGTTAATTATATACTCTTTGAACAACTCAAAAACTCAGAAAGACATATAGTTCATCATAACATTGTAATATACATCACACACCCGCAATATTGCAAATGGTTTGTCTTAAAGCATAATAAAAACACCACATAGACATATAAACAACATTAAAAACTTGATTTTCACCACAGGGGGACTTAAACGTTGCAAATTTTAAAGCGGTTTTCCAATGCTTGTTTCTAGTAGCATCCCAATGGAATGTTTAAAATGTTTGATTCACATGATCAAACCTTGGAATGGTTCATGCACTAGTTTCCAACTGGAATGAAAGTGATTTGACTTGCGGAAGTGAACCGCTAGCCAATTGATAGCATGAAGGCTGCATCCGAAATTGCATACTATCTTGAGTAGGTACTTATTTTGAATAAGTAATTACTTCACGACCGCTAAAAAGTATGTTCTGTATAGTATGAATGTGTGTAGTATGAATGTAATCCAGACGTATTACATTCGCCATGTTGCTCTTATCATATGACCTACAAGTGTCAGTTGCGTCGCTTCACTGCCATTCACAAATCCTCCCCCGTGGCCTCATGGGATAGTAAAGTGTCCATTGTATGCACACTTTAGTTGGTCCGGGTACTTTTTGCCTACTCTTTTATGAATTCGGACATACTTATTTTGACACATACTGTTTTTCGCCTTCTATATAATAGGGAAGGATGCGATTTCGGTTGCACCCAGAGTTTGTATTTTATTTTATGTTTGGTTGGTTGCAGTCACACTTATTATAGCATTATACATTTCTCATGGCTGTTTATCTCTGCCACTGAGAGCAGGTCACAATCTTCACATCTCTTACAATGCACCTGTGGCAGATAAAGGCAAGTGTCATTCTGTTTGCATAGTTTGAGGTGTGGAGGCAAAGACAGAAATACTTCAACTATGAGTTCTCTTAAACCTTTACCTAGCTACTGTGGTAAACGGCCACCACTTTTACTCATTAGTCAGAAAAAATGTGCGAAAATTGTAACCTTGGAGGTACAACAGCTTGTCATGCAATGATCTTAAAGAACTACTTTGTGCTTTATCTACCGCTAAAAAGAGCATATTAGTACCGTGAAGAAGTCAAATGTACCTTTAATGTACTACTATGAACCTTTTAGGGGTAAATAAGGTATAAAGTGACTGTTTTGCACGTTTTGTCTGAGATTGTACAAAGGTGGATGGTGCAAACATACCATAATTCAGGCAAAAAAGTACAACGTGAAAAGAGATCTCTGGAGACGGGACGAGTGAGGTGTAATATCAAACTCCATTCGAACAAAGCAACTAAACTAAATATAAACCTGAATGTCAGAGATTTGAATATGAATTTAAACAATTCTTTCAAGTGGCAATTTTCAGTTTTCAAGTGGCAATGCACATTTTATATACTCTCATTTGTGTCTATTTTTATTTGTTAATTTTAGAAGAGACCACATTGATATTTAAATAAAAGATAAATTAGAACTTCATTAGGTCTCCTGATCTCTGAAAGAGCAAAAAGAGTTATTTTTATCAGTAGAAAGTAGACCAATCCAAACAAAGTGCAAAAGTGTTCACCATAAAGTGCATCTCTATAGTTTATTTGGCTTATTCATATACAAACTAGGGCTGTCAGACTCAAGATTAATGTGTTAACACGTGATAACTTTTTCAGTTTAATGCATTGTAAATAATTAACAGAGCATCTGCGTCATGTGCGTCAGCGCTTAAAGTGACAGCAGCCTAATAAACCTGCTGCTGTCCATCATTAATATTAATCAAAAACAAAAGACAAAGAGAAAATCACTCACTGCTCTTGACTGAATAACTATTGTTTTAATCTATATTTAAAGGATTAGTTTATCATCCAAGATGTTCATGCCTTTCTTTCTTCAGTCGAAAAGAAATTAAGGTTTTTGAGGAAAACATTCCAGGATTTTTCTCCATATAGTGGACTTTAACAGGGACCAACGGGTTGAAGGTCCAAATGTCAGTTTCAGTGCAGCTTCAAAGAGCTCTACATGATCCCAGACGAGGATCGGCCATTTTCTAAAAAAAAAAAAATTATATATATACTTTTTAACCACAAATGCTCATCTTGCACTGCTCTGCGATGCTCCACACATTATGTTAGAAAGGTCACATAAGCGGAAGTACTGAGGTAGAGTGAAAAACTCCATCTCATTTTCTCCTCCAACTTCAAAATCATCCGACATCGTTGTTTTACCTTTTTTAGTAAAGGGTGTTTGACTTAGTCTTTGCACGTTCGCTTTGTAACCACTGGATTGGTACTTTCACGCATGACCTTTCCAACATGATTATGTAATGCATGGAGCATCGCAGAGCAGTGCAATACAAGCATTTGTGGTTAAAAAGTATAATATTTTTATTTTTAGAAAGTGACCGATCGTTTTGTTAGATAAGACCCTTATTTCTCGAAGCTGCATTGAAACTGCAATTTGCACCTTCAACCCGTTGGTCCCTGTTAAAGTCCACTATTAGGAGAAAAATCCTGGAATTTTCATCAAAAATCTTAATTTCTTTTCAACTGAAGAAAGAAAGACATGAACATCTTGGATGACATGAGGGTGAGTAAATTATCAGGAAATTTCCTACCTATTAGATCAGATATTTAAAATATACCGTCTTTATGTTGTTTTTACACTAATTTGGAGATTAAATGTGAAATAATTACAATGTAAAAAATTAAAAAACTTCAATGTTAGGTGTGATTAATTGCAACTAATCACAGAACAATATATGATTAATTAGTTAATTCTTTTAATTGATTGACAGCACTAATACAAACCAATCAAAATGTGCTTTTAAACTATATCTCTCTCTCTGACTTAATGGAAAATTGAAATGCTTAGCATGTTATACTTTTGTCCTGCACTCAATGCAATGTCAGAGACTTTCCTCTTTTCTCACCCCCCCATTGTATTTCCAGTTCTCGAAACCTGAAGAAAAATATATAAACAGTCTGCTTTCCATATACTCATTTGCTTTTATTCACTTGTGTAAACAACTCTCTTTTGTGCTGTTTGATGAGACCATTATTTGTTCAGGCCTTTCCAACTAATTCAGTTCAACTTTTGCAATCTATTACATCAGCGCAAATCAGATTACACATGATTATCTGAACAGAAAAGAAGAAATATGAGCTCAAGCCTTTGTTTTTATTTGACGTGCTCTTAATTGTTTCTTATAATTTATTTGTTGTAATTCTGCATATAGTTAGGCCGAAGATGTGAATGGAGCAACAGACTCACATATTCATGGGAAATTCCTGAAGAGACATGATAAAAATGGAAACAATAAGCATGGGTGGTGGATTGTATTGTTTTCTCCAGCAAAATGATACACACCTATTGTAAAGAAAAGCTTGATTTGGTAAGCGTGGCGACTTTGTCGCTTTTGTGAGTGTGTGTCCGCTCTGTGAAATCTCCTGTTGGGATGTTTACGTGTATCTTAGAGTAAGTTTGGAATATTTTCATGTGGCAGAAAGAAAACAGATTGTCCGAGGGGTGGAGCGGTATGTGCTGTGAATGTGTTGCCCCTCTGCAGCTGGACCCTCTCCCCTCTCGGCAGGAAATGAGGGGGAGGCTTTAGTGGGCCGGACGGGAAACGCTCGCAAAACTGGCATCCTGTTGATCCACTGATGGTCAGTCAGATAGAAATACAGGACATAGCTTTATAGAGTCAAAGAGTGGACATTGCGCACACACGTACATTTTCAAGGGGAATTTTAACAGAGAACTTCCTTTTCTCTAGACAGGAAAGAAAGAGGAAGTAGCGCAAAAAAAAGTGTTAAGTCACAAAAAATGAAATCATTTCACTTTCTTTCTGTCAGTTACTTATATTTGCATCTTGCTCTCTCTGTTTTTCTCCCCAGGATGATGGTGTGTATGGAAAGCTGATCTGAGGATCTGGTGAGAAGCAAATCTGATTATGTCGACCTCCCGTCGAGTTACACAGTTCATTCATTACATTTACATCCTGACCACTGAGGGGAACAGAGGAAAACGTCTTAACATGGACACACTCATGTCACAAACATCTTCATCATACAGAGACTGCAAAATCAATCTGAACACTTCAGCTAGGGCTTCACGATTAAAGTGCTGTTATCTAATCGCAAAGGCTGCAGTTTAATGAAATAAATACATGCGCTGCTTTTTTTGTCGCGTGAAGTGCACCACTGTGCTCTTTTACACGCAAACATCCAGTGTTTTCAGCGTCTCGTTTCACAGTAAATGCTGCTCCACACGTTTGGGTCGCTTATGATGTGCATTTGGGAAGATCATTGTCACAAACTTGAAATGAGAAGCATTTATAAACCGGCTATTGTCAACAAAAGAGAAGCTGCGAAGTCTCTCTGTGGTTTCGACCAAAATAAAAAAACAATGGTTTAACGTTTAATAGCAAAGGAATTAAGAAAGCCAAAAATATTAGCATTGTAATTGTACAGTTGTACTGTAAAATAAAATTATTATTATTATAAATATTTAAAACTAATATTATTTACAGTGCAATATAACAGGA
>RJVU01028973.1:3415572-3440572 GCA_003731715.1 Anabarilius grahami
TACTAATAATAACAAATATGATGATTATTATGATCATTAATAATTATTATGTATTATTAGTATTATTACTAAAGTCATATTGATAGATAATCACAAACTGTTTGACCAAATTTTGCAGCACCACAAACTTGGAGCTGTTTTAAAATCATTTTTATCAGAAAAATCACAATGGTGCAGTCCTAACTTAGTAACTTAGTCACACCCTAAAAACAAAGGTCAATGCATTACATATCAAATGACTCACCACATACTACTGTATCAAATTAATTCCTCTTTATCTTGTTTCTATGGGAAGAAACTCTGTTTCCAGGGTGATGAGCTGTGTGCTTTGAAAATATCGAATATTATGGGCTGTGCTTGCTGTAAGCAGAGGAAGGCCAGTAAAGCTGTGTCGAATCCCAACTCGTGTGACACAGGCAATGGGACCCAGGCATCAGATCCCTCCCGATACATCCCCGATCCAACTTTTAACCCCGGGACGGGGATGATCCCGAACTTTAATGATTTTTCAAACCTAATGCCTGCTCCCTCGTCCCGCCCAGCCGCCATCACAGGTGTGTAAAAGTGTGTGTTCAGTCATTCATAACAGTAACAGCATTACTTCGCTTACTGAAAACAAATGTTTGTGTGTTTGTTCAGGAGGAGGTGTAACGCTCTTTTTAGCCCTCTATGACTATGATGCCCGTACGGAGGATGACCTGAGTTTCCAGAAAGGAGAAAAGTTCCATATTATCAACAACACGTATGTTTAAAGCTGAACAGTTTGATTCTCACAGTCTTTTTTGACCACAAATAGACCACAAAAACTAACCATCTTCCTTTTTTTATCCGTTGCTTCTCTCTCTGTGGTTCTCTCTCTATCTCATTTCCTTTCTTCTCATCTTTCTGATATCTCTCTCTCTGTCCCCTGCCGCTCTACAGCGAGGGTGACTGGTGGGAGGCTCGCTCACTGGACACAGGGAATTCTGGGTACATTCCCAGTAATTATGTCGCCCCTGTGGACTCCATACAAGCTGAGGAGTGAGTTACGCATAAACATGCCCTTTCATGAATTCACTATCACATTTTTTAAGTTTTAAAATATATATTTTTTGGATCAATGCAGGTGGTATTTTGGGAAGATGGGCCGGAAGGATGCCGAACGACAGTTGTTGGCACAAAATAACCCTAGAGGGACATTCTTAATACGTGAGAGCGAGACTACGAAAGGTGAATGCATTTATTTTAAATGTAGCAATATATACTGTATATTTACATTTCATTTTCACTAAGGACTACTAATACTTTAAAATTAAGGATGTCAATCAAAAATACATTTGTAATATTATGATATTATGTAGAATTGTGATTAATCTAATATTAAACAGTTAACAATAAAATATACACTGCCCTTCAAACGTTTGGAAAAAAGAAAAGTGAGTTTTGGACAATATTGGCATGAATCCTTTTTAATTTGTGATAATTTTGCACTGATAAGGGACAACACAAACTACGAAAACATACTTTATTACATAAACAGAAAAAACTAAAATTTTTGATTCATCAAAATATCCACCATTAGCCGCTATCTGACCTAAACTGGGTTCTGATTGGTTCATTGTATTCTAAACTTAATTGGCAATCAATTGTTGAAGCTATTAAAGTGTGCTGACCCAAAGATCTTTTACAAAGCTGGGCCAAGTTTAAACCAGTAACCAGCATCACAGCTGGTAAAGGGGCATGTCTGACTTTGACATTTTTACATATTTGACATATTGTCATTATTATGTAATCAAAATGAAAATTATTATTGCTGGTCTTCAATGATCATATCAAGTTACTTTAATGTATTTGCATCAAAAAATGATAAGGATTTATGCTGATATCGTCCAAAACCACACTTTGCCAGGGGTGTTTCCAAACTTTTGGAGGGCAGTGTATTTGTGTGAGTAGGAAAATAAATGTGCATATACGCTACAATTCAAAAGATTATTAATACTTTTATTCAGCAAGGATGGATTAAATTGATCAAAAGTGACAGTGAAGACATTTATAATGTTATAAAAGATTTCTATTTCTATTTAAATATTGAACCGGTAAGAGCTGCGGTCGTTAGCCTCCTTGTTAGAGCGCCCGACTCCCATGCCAGCGGACCCGGGTTCGAGTCCCGCTTAGAGCGGGCGGTTTGAACAGGAGGGGTTACATTGGTGCCGTGACCCGGATAGGAGTGAGGATTTAGGGGGTGAGTGTAACGGATGTATGTCGGTAAGAGCTGTGTGTGTAAACCTCACTCCCCTGATCTCAAGAGGTGCTCAAGCGAGGAACTGTGGTCTTTAGCCTCCTTGTTAGAGCATCCGACTCCTATGCCGACAGAGCTGGGTTCGAGTCCCGTTTAGATATATCTCATCTATACTTCTCACATTTCTTTTTTTAAATATTTTTTTTACAGTAAATGCAATAGCAACCATCATATTTTAAATAAACATGTTAACAATAATTTAACACAGTAAAACAATTCAATCTCATGCATTAACTTTGATAGCCTAATTTGTATTGAAAAACATCTTGCATACGTCACTTCTCTTAAAGCGCCATTCAAAAAGTACAAAGAAAGGAAACATCTGAGGGAAAACTGGAAAAATCTAATGAGATCCAGTATAATAATGGTGTTCAATACAGTGGAAGTTCTGTAATGCAGGTTATTTCAATAAAAGCCCAGATGGCACGACAATAAATGCCAATGCAGTTATTTAGTGAAATTTTTAATACTTAATTTCATTATTAAAAATTGTTTTTGATATCCAATGAATTCATCTCAACAACCAATTCAAAAACAGAATGGTGTTTAAACCTTTGTAAATGTGTTTAAAAGCATCGTTTCACCTCTTTTTAGGAGCATACTCTTTGTCCATCAGAGACTGGGATGATGCAAAGGGCGATCATGTCAAGCACTATAAGATTAGGAAGCTTGACAATGGCGGTTATTACATCACAACAAGGACACAGTTTGATACCGTCCCGCAGCTGGTGGAGCATTATAGAGGTCGGTGCAACACAAGTACACTTCACACACCCTTAACATACTGTGATTTCAACAACATCCGTGAGAGCATATTTTAATAAAAGGGTTCTATTATGCTCATTTACAGGTTCATAATTTTGTTTATGTGGTGTACTAGAATACATCATTAAATGTTCAAAAAGCCTTTTTTTTATATATAATTTACATTGTTGCAGCACTTGTTTTCACCCTCTGTCTGAACACTCTGTTTTAGTTTCCGTTTCTTTAAGACAACAACATTACACACTAAAGAAATGAGAAAAAGCATAATAAGACCCCTTTAAAGTTTTTGTCTGATATTAAAGAATTTCTTCAGAAGGAAGCATTGTTTATTGGCTCCAAATGTGTTGATATTTACTGCAAAAAAAGTTATCAGCAGGTCAGTTTATCTTTGCCCATCTTCATTTCCTCTTAATGTCCAAATGACTTCTCTGCTTCGACTGAGTGCATCATTTTTTGTATCTGTTCCTACTCAACCTGTCAGTTTTGTGCTATCAGCCTTCCTGTTTCACTGTTATTGTTGAATCTACAGTCACTCACACACACCCACATGTAAGCTCTCATGAACATACAGCGGTTCTTCTCAGACAGATTACTTCAACAGTAAAACTGAAATTAGACCACCTTACTCTAAATATGGGGCAAACCACCAATTACCACAGAAAATTTACTTTCAGTTTAAGTGCTGAACACATTTTCCTGAGTTTGTACTCTACATTTTGAAATAGTCCCACTTTTACTAATATAAATGTTACCAGACTGCTTCTTTTATTGAAATGAACTGAAATACTACTGTTTGCTAGCTAATGAGTTGGATCAAACACTCAAAACAATTTTTTGGGGTCAGTAAGATTTTTTTATTTAACAAGTATGCATTAAAAAGACCAAAAATTTGAGTTTTTTACATTGTTACAAACATTTTCTAATTCAAATAAATGTCACGGTTTACACAAAATATGAATCAGTACAAAGTTGGTAATAATAATAAGAAATATCATCATAAATAATATTTCTTAAAAATAACATTATTGACAAAATTCAATCATATCATGTGATATCTGATCATGTGACAAAAATTCAGCTGTGCGTCACTGGAATAAATTACATTTTGCAATATATTTACGTAGAAAACAGTAATTTTAAGTTGTAATAATATTTCGCAATATCAAAAAATATTTAAAAAATCTTACTTACCCCTAACTTTTGAGCAGTAGTGTATAACTGAAGTGAGACAGTAGAAACACTATCACAAATTAATGTTAACACAGTCAGTTACTTCATTAGCTTATTAATCTATTAAGGTATTTCTACTGTAATAATAATTATATTACATTAGAGAATAGTTTATACTATTATTAGCTTAACTCACTAACACTATTCTGACTTACGCTGCCTCCACTGGCTGTCAGTGAGCTCTGGCGCCCTCTGCTGAGTGAACATGTATCATACAGGTTTTTCATGCATAAATGTGCTTGTGATTCCTTCTTTAATGTGATTTGTGTATTTTTAAATGTTTATTTGATATAGCCTGCTGTTTGTGTTCTCTTTGCATCTCTGTCTCCTCTCGTTTCTATCCATGTCTTTCTTTTTTCCGTACTCTGTTCTTCAGAGCGTGCAGCAGGGCTGTGCTGCCGTTTGATTGGCAGCTGTAGGCGGGGCATGCCTAAGCTGGCTGACCTGTCAGTGAAGACTAAGGATGTTTGGGAGATTCCCAGGGAGTCACTTCAGCTCATTAAGAAGCTGGGCAATGGCCAGTTTGGTGAAGTGTGGATGGGTAGGAACCACAAAAAGCATGGGAACATGTTGCAGGAGGAAGGGAACAAACCTCGCACAACCTTGCTCACCCTGCCTGTGGTACAGTGCCTTGTAAAAATATTACATTTCTTTTAAAGGTACATTATGTAACTTTTGGCCCTCTAGCAGTTAAAAAACAAAACTGCGTGCATTTTGCGGAAGAACATGGTTTTGGTTGTGCTTCGGTGACTGCGGATGAATATGGTTATCCTACTGTTTATAAATCATTCACTACTAGGCTCAAGAGATATAACCAGTTTAGATGGAAAGATCTCAAGCTGACTAGCTGAAGATGTTACTGTAGCTTTATCCATTAATAGACACAATACTTCCTTTAGGTTCCAGCACGGATGAAATGAGTCTTCACAATAGATAACGCTTTACGATGATCTCTGTTAGAGAGCTACATATGGAAATGTATCTCTTCAATTAAATACCTTCATAAAATACCTAATAATAAAATTAATAAACAGGCTCCCTGTCAATCTTTCTCGCTTGTTGTGACAACAAACCTATGCCACTCCCACACCATACACACGCCAAAGTAGCCAGAGCAACTTTTCTCTGTTTACGGATCTGACGAGACATGCACGGGCAAGTGATGTACGCAGTTTCCCACGAAAACTATCCCGACAGGTCTAAAATATATTCACTTATAACAGGCTTTAACTTTTCATCTCACAATTCAGACTTTTTTTCTCGCAATTGCAAAATATAAACTCACAAATGTGAGTTATAAAGTCAGAATTGTGAGATATAGACTCGTAATTGCGTGTTATAATGTCCAATTGTGAGGGAAAAAAGACTGACATTTTTTCTCAGAATTGCAATTTATATCTCAATTCCGACTTTATAACTTGCAAATGTGAGTTTATATTTTGCAATTCTGCGAAAAAAGTCTGAATTGTGAGCTATAAACTCGCAATTGCGAGAAAAAAAAGTCTGAATTGTGAGATAAAAAGTTGCAATAACCTTTTTTATTTTGTTTTCATGGCAGAAAAAAGCTTCCATACTATGGTAAGCCTGTTATAAGTGAATATATTTTAGACCTGTCGGGATGGTTTTCTTGGGAAACTGCGTACATCACTTGCCCGTGCATGTCTCGTCAGATCCGTAAACACAGAAAAGTTGCTCCGTTATAATGTCCAATTGTAAGGGAAAAAAGAGTTTATATGTTGCAATTCTGACTTTATAAGTTTTTATCACACAATTCTGACTTTATATCTCGCAATTCTGACTTTATATCTCGCAATTCTGACTTTATACGTTTTTATCACACAATTCTGACTTTATATCTCACAATTCTGACATTATAACTTGCAATTGCATGTTCTGAGAAAAAAGTCAGAATTATGAGATAGAAAGTCAGAATTGTGTGATTAAAAACTTATAAAGCCAGAATTGCAACATATAAACTCATAATTGCCTGTTATAATGTCCAATTGTGAGGGGGGAAAAGACTGACACTTTTTCTCAGAATTGCGAGTTTATATCTCAATTCTGACTTTATAAAACGCAATTCTGACTTTATATCTCGCAATTCTGACTTTATAACTTGCAATTCTGAGAAAAAAAGTCAGAATTGTGAGATAAAAACGCGCAATTACCTTTTTTATTTAGTGGCAAAAACAAGCTTCCATACCATAAGTGAATCAGGGTAAGACAAAAAACACATTTTGGAAGAAGGACTGCTGATGCATTGACAAATTTTATTAGTTTTGAACAAAAAAGTTACATATTGTACCTTTAAAGAGCGAGTTCACTCAAAAATAAAAATCATTTACTCACAACCCCCATGTCCTACCAAACCTGAACGATTATTCTTTCTTCTGTGAAACACAAAAGAGTATTTTGAGTAATGTCGGAAAGCAAACAGTTTTGGTTACCATTGAATTTTAACATTTCCCAAAATATCTTCTTTTACGTTCCAATAGAAGAAAGAAAATCACATAAAACAATTTGCGAGGCACTGTGTAGATGCAAGAATGGATGTCAGGGAAATAATGTAAGGCTGTGCTGTTTTTGTTCTCTCTCTCCTTGGTCCTTCTAACATTGCATGCCACCCTGTTTCCCTCCTTTTCCACCCCCCCCCTTCCCTCTTTCTCTCTTTCAACACTCTTAACAGGTAGTAATGATGGGTTATGTTGCTACTTGACTAAAGCCTGTCCAAATTCCACGCCCCAAACATTGGGTTTAGGGCGGGACGCCTGGGAGATCGCCCGGGAAACGCTGCAGCTCAACAGGAAGTTGGGTCAGGGTTGTTTTGGAGACGTCTGGATGGGTGAGAGGGATATGACAGTGTCAATGTCCATGTCAGCATTTGCTAAAGCTACACCCAGTGTTCCCAAAGGATGCATCAGCCTTCTTTAGCACATTTTTCCATGCACACTGTCTATTTCAGTCCAGTTAAAATGACAAGAGAACATGGAAAGGTGTCCTTTTGTGGGCGATTCACAATGCTGAACATCCATAAAGCACAAATGCTGTGATTGACCCTGCTTTGCCAAGCATCAGTCTACGGTTCTGAACTGTCAGCTAATCCTCAAATGCACTACGTCAGCTAAACCCCAATAGCATTTTAGCACTGTGTCGATGTTTATTGTGACATTAAAAATGCAACAGCACATTCGCCAAACATTGCATAATTTAAAAAGAAAGTAAAAAAAAAAAAAGTTCAGCTCTTTTCCAGTAGCAGAGTATACAAGTTGTCTGCAGTAATCCCAGCTTCCTGTTGCTTTGGTGTGTGGCCGTATTCCCAGATACCTCTACATCTGTTTCTCCCTACCCCTTCTCTCATCCCCTAAACATTGCCATGTCCGAACAATTCTTCCGACTGTGCCTGACACCATTTCTGTGTGTAGGCATGTGGAATGGCACAACTAAAGTTGCAGTCAAAACCCTGAAGCCAGGCACCATGTCTCCGGAGGCCTTCCTGGACGAGGCCCAGATCATGAAGAGGCTCCGGCATGATAAACTGGTACAGCTGTATGCTGTGGTGTCTGAGGAGCCCATCTACATCATCACTGAGTTCATGACTCAAGGTATATACAATTATGAGAGTGTTGTCTGAGAGAACGCACAGCCAAAATGTTTATATGCACTACCGTTCAAAAGTCTGAGGTCGGTTTTTGAAAGAAGTCACCATTTTTGCATTTGTTTGATAAAAAATACAGTAAAAATGTTAAGTATTATTACAATTTAAAAGAACTGTTTTCTATGTGAATATATTTTAAAATGTAATTTATTCCTGTGATCAAAGCTGAATTTTCAGCATCATTACTCCAGTCTTCAGTGTCACCTGATTCTTCAGAAATCATTCCGATATGATGATTTGATGCTTTTTTTACTTTTTTTTATTGGAAACAAAGAACAAGGGCTCATCATAGGCATTACAAAGTCAAGACAATACAATTTCCATGCACTCTTTGGTGTGCAATATCTCACATATACTCAATAGTCTGTGTACACAATCCATTTGTGCCAATACTTAATACATTTCTCCAATATTAAGTCTAACAGAAAATGTAAGTCTCTCCAGACAATATATTTCGTTTACAATTTCCATCCACTGATCTCTTGTTGGAGGATCAATCTGCAACCATTTACGTGTTATGGCCTTCTGACTACTTGCTAAGAGTATTTTTAATAAGTATTTATCACTGTTTAAAAGTGTTTCAGGTATTTTTCCGATGTACAGTGTAATGAATGAAAATTCCAACTCCTCCCCTATTATTTTCCCAATTTCAGCTGCTACTTCAACTCAAGAAACATTTCTGATTATTATCAATGTTGAAAACAGCTGTGCTGCTTAATATTTTCTGGAAAACTTTCCAGGGTTCTATGATTAATTGAAGGTTCAAAGCAACAGTATTTATTTAAAATCGATTTATTTTATAAATGTCTTCACTGCGTCACTTTTGATTGATTTTAAGCATCCTTGCAGAAAGTATTAATTTCTTTCAAAAAAATCTTATTGACCCCCAACTTTTGAACGATAATGTATTTTATATTATTTAAATATTACAAAAACGTATATATATATTAATATATATAAATGTACATAAACATTTTGCTTTGATGCTTCTGTGGTTTAGGAAGTTTGTTGGACTTTTTGAAAGATGGAGATGGCAGAAATTTAAAATTGCCTCAACTCGTGGACATGGCGGCCCAGGTAAGGCTTCTTAGTCAACAAATATCTACCAAACACTTGTTATCCATTACCGGAACAGTCTTTCTGAAGCAACTTAGTGTTAAATGCTTAAAGCTGGGACCAAGAACCATTTCTTATTTTGAACAAAGAATTTTGTATTATTTTGTAATACAAAATAATATTATTTTATTATTTTGTAGCTCAGTGGTTAGAGCATGGCACTAGCAATGCCAAGGTCATGGGTTCGATCCAAGGGATTGCACATGCTCAGATACAAATGTATAGTATAATGCAATGTAAGTCGCTTTGGATAAAAGCGTCTGCCAAATGCAGTCGTGGCCTAATGGATAGAGAGTCGGACTTGTAACCCAAAGGTCATGGGTTCGAGTCTCAGGTCCGGCAGGGATTGTCGGTGAGGGGAGTGAATGTCCAGCGCTCTCCCCACCCTCAATACCACGACTGAGGTGAGACCCTTGAGCAAGGCACCGTACCCCCAACTGCTCCCCGGGCGCCGCAGCAATGGCTGCCCACTGCTCCGGGTGTGTGTTCACGGTGTGTGTGTTCACTGCTGTGTGTGTGCACTTGGATGGGTTAAATGCAGAGCACAAATTCCGAGTATGGGTCACCATACTTGGCCACATGTCACTTCACTTTCACTTTCACTTTAAATGTAAATGTGAACAGGTTAAAAAATGTGCATCTATTCCACCAGTGCGCAACAGCGAACCTTATAAGCCGATGTTCTGTCTAGTGAATCAAAAAAATACAACGTGACCTGTAGTCTAACGGCGCATTTACACCAAGAACGATAACTATAAAGATAACGATACAGATGTAGTACTAAAAAATTGTTCTAGATATAAAAGTATAGCAGTGTCCACACCACAGCTATAACGACATAGAGAAACGATATTGTTGGGATCACTCTCAGAACGATTTTTTTCCAGCTGTTAAACGATTAAACACTGACAGCCAATCAGAATCCATTCCAATTTAAGGACTCGTGCATTTTAAAATGGCCGACGACATCGCGGAGAAGTTAATCGCCGAGGTCCAGAAAAAGCCACCACTGTTTGACACGTCAACCCCTCTTTTACTACTTTAAAGAAAGTGGATATATGGAAAACAATCGGTCATACCCTCGGAATAAATGGTGAGAAGTATTAACGATGAGATCATTATGCCAGGCCAGCAAACAGCATAACATAAAAATGACCTCAGATATCCAGCGCTAGTTTTAACATTTGTCTTGCTTCCTTTGAAGTTGAAAAAGACTAGGCGTTGTTTTATTCCACTATATTGACTTCGTCAGCTAAATTCACTGTTAGATTAGATCGATTACACTAGCTATACTCTCGAAACATATGCTATGAGGACATCTGCTGGTTAAAGTCGTGTAAATGCAACAAGAACAGCAAAAACATGTTGTACACACTTTGAAACCGCAGCACGTGAGCTTAGAATAAACAGACCGTTATAGTTCGTTGGTGTGGACACAAATATAGTTATCGTTATAGTTATCTTTCTTGGTGTGAACGAATGAGTCATGTGAGAAAACAAACAGCGTGGCCTATGTAGTGCGATTCTCGAATGAATGACTCGTGAGCATTACCGGAATTGTTCTTTATATTTCCCATCCCTATAAATGGTAACATATCAAGCTATAATAGATCTACAGATCCTGGATCAGTTGAGTATTACCATGAAATGCACACCCAGATACTGCAGTCGTTCTGTACAGGGCCAATCACTCTCAAACCTTTGAATAGAAAAAATAAGATGCCTCGAAAAACGAAACGAAAAGCATCTTTCTTTCTATTTTCGAGAACATGTCTTTACTAAGGCCGTGTTCACACTTGGCAGGTTTGGTTTGATTAAAATAAACTGGTGTGATTGCTCTATTAGTGCAGTTTGAATAAATGTAAACGCTGCCATCTGAAACCTGGTGTGGTTTGAATTAAATATGACCGCAACACGGACCAAAGACGTCTAAACGAACCAAAAACAGGATGTGATGTCACAAGATGTGACCCGGAATGCTCAAGAATACTTGGTTCTTCCTGTCATAGACGCGATGTTGCCATTACAGGCATCAGAACCATGTCTTCTTGCAGCAGATCTTAATTTGTGTGTGACTGAAAAATTCCTAGTGCAACATTTTATAAGCTCTTTTTGAGTTCTCAGCTGGTAAAAATACTCTCATGTGTACACACATACAACAAGCGCATTTAGCCCAGTGCACAGCATTGTTTTGGATGTTCGGTAGCAGAATATACGTCATAAAGGCCTTTTTTTTGTTTTGTGTCTTTAGGATCGGTGTTAAAATTGACAGTGTGAACGCTAAGCAAACCAGGACTAAATGTATCATTTTCTTTATTTTGGTCTGGACCAAAAGAAGCAAGAGAACTGAACTACAAGTGTGAACACACCCTAAAACTAATATCAATCTCACTTCTTAAGTATTGTAATGAAAGTGCTTTGCTTCTTCTAGATTGCTTCTGGCATGGCCTACATTGAGCGGATGAACTACATCCACAGAGACCTGCGAGCTGCCAATATCCTGGTTGGAGACGGTCTGGTCTGTAAGATTGCAGACTTTGGGCTGGCTAGACTCATTGAGGACAATGAGTACACAGCTAGACAAGGTCACTGACAATCTATGACCTAAACTTGATCTTAATCTACCGGAGTTTCATCCTTTATTTGATACTATCAAATGTTATTTATCTCTTTCTTGGCCTCTACTCAATATCATTCCAGCTCATTTTGTTCTAATGCTCATTTCATCTTTCATTTCTCAGTTCTGGGGTGCTGCATCTCAGTCCTTTGATTCAACACCTTCCATTTAATCTGTAATTTTTATAAAGCATTCTTAAATGTGTGCTGAACTGATTGTCTCGATCCTCATATTATAGGAGCAAAGTTTCCGATAAAGTGGACCGCCCCAGAGGCTGCTCTTTATGGTAAATTTACCATCAAATCAGATGTGTGGTCTTTTGGTATCCTGTTGACTGAGCTCATCACCAAGGGCAGAGTGCCTTACCCAGGTGCGTCACGTCTCTAAACCACTATGGCTATTCTTCTATACACACACTGGCCGATTATCTTTTTTCTTTTGTACACTGGCAGAATGAGCTAAAATAATAGTAAATGAATAATTGGGAATTTTCACAAATGCTGTAAACTTTGCTGTCCCATTAGATTTTTTTAATCATGAAAATCTGAGTTTTTCCGTGTTTAAGTGCTATAATCGGGTCCCCGGTGCATCTACCAACCCAGAAAATGTGAAAAAGGACCACCCAGTAACTTTGTTTTAGCAAGCCTTTCTCTGCAAGCATGTGAAAAAACGAGCCGCTCAGATTTCTCTCCCCTTGTGATGTAGGAAGGGGATCTTATTATAATTTCACCGCCCCTTAATCTGCTCGTTTCCACCCACGACGCCGCCATTTTGTTTTCGCAAGCGAAAACGGTGTACCAGTTCTAACGCCATGGCAAAAGTTCGAGCAAAGCATGCTAACTGTACTGTCATTGGCTGCACAGACGAGCAAAGAACACTATTTAGAGTCTCGTTATCTCGGATTGCCTGCAAGTTGACCCTGGCAAGCTCGATTGCTAAAAATGGAGCGTTTCTGTCCGAGCCATATTTTGGAAAAATATTAAGACCATTCACAGCATTTGATAGCAATCATCATAAACATAAATCATTGGCAAACAGGTACACTATGTATAGTGGGCGTCCATACGGGTTTTGCATAAAAGTTTAACATGACGGCACATGCTAGTTGATGAGTTGAATCAACTCCACTGCAACTACATACCCACTAACCATTCAGAAACGTCCAGCGTCATTCTAAAAGTTGTAACTTCTTCCTGAGTCTCTCCATCAGTGTCGACTCCGGTTTGAACAATGTAAGGCTGAACACCGTTACTGACAATCCTCATTTTGGCTGCGTGAGATTCTCCAGCTTTGTTGTTGTTGAGCAACCGAAGCACGAGCTGTTAAAGCTCCACCCTCTTCTGGGAGCAGCAGCTCATTTGCATTTAAAGGAACACACACAAAAATGCCGTGTTTTTGCTCACACCCAAATAGGGGCAAATTTGACAATCTATAATAAATAAATGATCTGTGGGGTATTTTGAGCTGGAACTTCACAGACACATTCTGGGGACACCAGAGACTTATATTACATCTTGTGAAAAGGGGCATTATTGGTCGCATTTAAAGAATTTGAATTTTAAATTCACAATTGTGTTTCTTACAATATTGTTGCCCACTCTGTAGTATTTTCTGCTAACAATTTATTTTGATGCTCCCAACAGACATTCTACTGACTATATAAGTAACCTTTTAATTAAATCAACTTATTTTACTAACCCAAACCTAACAGTCTACTAATACTCTAGTGAGAATTAGTTGACATGTAGTTGCAAAGTTACTTATAGTGAGTAGAATGTCTAAAGTGGAACGAAATAAAGTTTAACCAAAAGTTAATTATAAAAGTCTTTACTGTTACACTGTACTGTTATTGTTACCTGCTACACACTCAAATGTATGTACTTTTTCTTCACAAGAAGAGTACACGCAAATATTTTTGCTTACCGTATTAAATTCAAAATTCTCCTGCTCACTTTTAAATCTCTGCATGGCTTGGCTCCCCCTTATCTCTGTAATATGCTTGTCCCCTACACTCTGACTCGCTCACTACGTTCCTGGCCTTCTCGTTGTCCCTCGGCATCGCCTCTCTTCAATGGGGGGCAGATCATTCAGTGCTATCGCACCAAAACTCTGGAATTCTCTCCCCCGCTCACTCACGCTATATAAATAATAAATAAAATAAAAATTATTATTATTATTATTATTACACACTTTTAGGGCGGGACGCAACAACTTACTCTTATAATAAAAATTGTACTTATCCCAAACTTTTCGAACTGTCGTAATATATATATAATTCTCTTTCTATGTGTTTGAATTTGTGTAGGGATGAACAACAGAGAGGTGCTGGAACAGGTGGAGCGTGGGTATCGAATGCCGGTTCCGCAGGGCTGCCCGGCGTCTCTGCACGAGCTGATGCTGCAGTGCTGGAGGAAGGATCCGGACGAGAGGCACACCTTTGAGTACCTGCAGAGCTTCCTGGAGGACTACTTTACTGCTACTGAACCCCAGTACCAGCCTGGAGAGAACCTGTGATAGACGCATATGCTCTTATGTGCATTAGTTCAATATATCCTTCAGGAAAGATGCGATTGCCTTTACTTTCTATCACAATAACTCCATAAACTGATCCACGGATCCTCAATCACAGGCTCTGAACGTGCTTTAGTGCAATTTATGATCTTGTGCCTTAGCTTGAGAGCTTCAAACTGAAAATGCTTTCCAAGATACTGCAAGATTGGGTCACTTTTTTGAAGAAATAAAACGGGCGATGTTAATGTTGGTTCTTTAACTTTAAATATGACAGCACATATTAATACACCTTATTCCATCTCTTTGTTTAGGCAATAGCAAATAGTTACCTATTTAATCATATTAATACCTGCCTGTTTCATTGTATCCACCACTGTATTTGAATTTTGTCATATGTCAAGTAATTTCTAAAGAGTTATTCTGGTCAACTGAACATTTTGCTCTGATATAAAACAGAAAACCTCTACCGGATATCAGATTTTCACACACCTGTCTAGTCGGAGCTATGTTTTGTGATGAATGTGACATGTAAGTCTATTCTCCAATCACAAAGAAAGCTCTTCCAGCTCCCGAATGTGCATTTTTGAATGTAGCAATTCAGTCTTTATTTTTTTTGTTTGGCAAAAAAAAGCAAATTGAATGCAAAGGTCTTGATATGCAGAAGCCATAAATGAAATCCTGTGTGTTCATCTCAAGACGCAGCTGATCAAAACAGTTTGAAGTGCTCTTGTGTTTGTTTCTCTAGGCCGTGTTCATTTAGCCAGTCATGTTATTGCTTTATAATAATCCTTTTTGTTTAATTTTGAAGCTAACAGTCTTGTATTATCTTATTAGAGAGCAATTCTGTTGTTTTATGGGGACTTTAAAGACACAATATTGATGTTGGCATTCAAAAAGACTTCCTTCAGAGCTGTCCTTTAAAATGAGAAGAAAAACTACTGTTTTTATTATTTTGTTTCCTGGATTTTTACACTGTATTTTACATCATATCTCTGTGATTTGGTTTATAATTTAAGTGGATATCAAACCTGTTCCTCTATTTAGGGTCAGTAATATTCTACTGTAACCCTGAAGTGAAGAATGTGTATTATAGTTATGTAATGTTCGTGCATTTTATTATACTGAGCTTACTGAACTGAACTCATGTGTCTAACATGTTTCTTTTACTCAGTGTCCACACTCACACTTTTGCAGGATGCTTTCACATTACAGCTGCAGTACTTGATGGTTAAAAGATCTTGATTCAAACACCCACTTGCTCTCATTCCTAAATAACAACGATTCGCTGTGTCTCTACACGCTTCCTTATACAGTACAGTTAAGGCTACAGTTTCTAATGCCGCATAAAAGCCAGACCAAATTATGCCTGCTCTGACCCACCTCAGCCACTGGTATCAAAGTATACAGTTGAAATAAGTGTAAATGCATGTATGCCACCTTTAAAAAAGACACCTAAATCATGCCAGCTCCGAAGCCTTTTACTCTATTAAACATTTGACGAGTATGATCCCAGCGAACATTCAAATCTGCATTGGCGCAGACTCAGAGAGAGCAGTTGTCATGTAGGGGTGAATTCAGGTTGATTGGGACACTTTTTGCCATTGAGATGACTGGAAAAAAGTGTCCCAATCAACCTGAATTCACCCAATACAGTAGGTAGTATGAAACAATTCAAATGGTGACAGAATTACTGGGATAAAAGATTATAGTTTCTACATTAAATCACCTTTTGAATTTACCGTAGCGACAATTGACTGAATGGATTTGTCATTGAATCATCCATTCAAGAGTTTCTTTTAAAAAAACATTGATTCATAATGTAACACGCGAAGTCTTGAAGGGGTGTTTGTTTGGGTGTTTGATGATTCCACTTTTTTAATTTTAGTTAGTGTGTAATGTTGCTGTTTGAGCATAAACAACATCTGCAAAGTTACGACACTCAAAGTTCAATACAAAGGGAGATATTTTCTTTTAGAAATCACGTTTTAAGGACTACAACAAACGGCTGGTAGGGGCTACAACTAGATTCTTTCCAGGTAAGTGACATCACAAACCCAAAATTTACATAAACCCTGCCCACGGGAACACGCAACAAAGGGTGTGAGGCCATGTTGGGCTGCTTTAGAGAAGTGGAAGAGTTGCTGTTGTAGAGAGTTGCCATCATTTTACGCCGGACTGCTTCACAAACGAGGGTCAATTCAACGCTGGATTTGCAAAAAAGATTAACATGACGGCACATGCTAGTCGATGAGATGAATCAACTCCACAGCAACTACATCAATTTATCCACTAACCATTCAGAAACGTCTAAAAGTTGTAACTTCTTCCTGAGTCTCTCCATCAGTGTCGACTCCGGTTTGAACAATGTAAGGCTGAACACCGTTACTGACAATCCTCATTTTGGCTGCGTGAGATTCTCCTGCTTTGTTGTTGTTGAGCAACTGCTGTTAAAGCTCCGCCCTCTTCTGGAAAGGATTCGGCGTGTTTTTGCTCACACCCAAATGGAGCAATTTTGACAAGCTATAATAAATGATCTGTGGGGTATTTTGAGCTGAAACTTCAGACACATTCTGTAAAATACATCTTATAAAAGGGTATTATAGGTCCACTTTAATGATTGAGTCTTTGAAGCATTCTTTCAAACTTTTTAAAAACAATTTCAATTAATTCAATATTTTTAAATAGACTGCTGCAATGAACATTTTGTCAGAACCTCAATTTGATTCTCAATTTATCAAGAATCGTGCAGCTCTATTTCATAAACACAAACAAACGCTCACTGCATTCATTTGCTGTCCACAAGATGGCAGAAGAACCATAATGTGAAGACTGAGAGGAGTGCAGGGTTTTTAGTATGCTGTATTGGTTTATTAATTATCCTGCTGGGGTTTGTAGTCATGATGGTACATTCCGTACCTGCACTGAGCTGGCACTTTGTTCTTGCTGCAGATTTGATTTTTACATTTATAAATTAAACAGCTTGTTGCATCTACATTTTGCTGCAGCAGGGCTGAGTGTTTCTCTGCAGGCCTGGGGATGTGTGTGTGTGTGTGTGTGTGTGTGTTGATGATAAATTACTAGCACGTTTCAGCATTTGTCCCCGTTTATAAAAATCAGATGTAACAACAAAAGGAATATTGATAGAGGAGCTTCAGATATGCAGATTAATGTAGGTTGACTTTCTCTTAGGCAGAATTTGTTTTTGCAATCTGTGGTTTTAGATTTCATGCTGTTTTTATTCTTTATCTATTAAGTAAACACTTCTTCCAGAATTTATTTACTTTTCTCATTTTTTTTGTGAGATTTTTTTTGTTTTATTTGCACACAGATGCATTTAGACTTTGCCCCCATTTTATGGTAAAGTACAAAGATTAATATTTTTACTTTTTCTACATAATATAAAGCTCATTTTGCCTAACCTGTGCATTAAAATAATTGTGTGTGAGCCAGTATAATGCTATAATCAGAAGACGCTCTCTGTAGGACCAGCACAACTGTATCAATGCAATCAAATAAAACTGCAATTAGTCACACAGTGCGATGTTAGAGCAGCCTGTATTAGAACAGCCAAATTAGCTATACATCTCCAAGTCCAGTTGTAAAGGGAATGCTGAAAGAACTTGGACCATGGAGGAAAATTAGAGGAAAATTTGATTACTGGAGAGCAGAGCTGAGAATCTATTGGACTGTGATCTTTGACAATGTCTGATTTAGCCAATATATTATTCACAGCCCACAGTTCATATCAAGGACGTTATATATTGTGTTCAGGACATCGTTCAGTTTTTAAAGAGATAGATGAATCACCTCATGTTGTTCCAAACCTGCAACTTACTATCTTCTGTGGAACACAAAAGAAGACGTTGGGCGTAATGTTAGCGACAGCAGCCTCATTGTTCACTTTCATTGCACCTTTACAGCGAGAGTGAATCAGTCTGTCATTTTGACTTCTCCGCTGGTGTTCTGTGGAAGAAAGAAAGCCATACAGGTTTGAAACAACATGAGGCTGTTGTGATTCATTTTTGGGTGAACTGTCCCTTTAAGACTTCCTCAGTTTTTAAGTCTCTATAGAAAGGCTTGTTTGAATCATCGGCTATGTTCAGTTTCTATCCCTTTATACTGACTATCTTACGCTCTAAAAAAAAATGCTGGGTTAAAAACAACCCAAGTTGGGTTGAAAATGGGAAAACCCAGTGCTTGGGTTGTTTTGACCCAACCTACTGGGTAGTTTTATTTAACTCAACTATTGTTTATAAATTAATGTATTTCTTGCTTAAAATGAACCCAAAGTATGTTGGAAATGAACATTTATTAATACGTTTAATGAATAATAATTAAACAATAAACATTTATTAAATTGCTTATTAATAAATGTTCACCTTTTGATGATTATTGTTGCCTCTAGTAATAATGTGTCTGATTTTTAATTTCCCACCTATTTTGGGTTCATTTTAAACCAGCCATATAGTCATTTTTAAACAATAGTTGAGTTAAATGAAACTGCCCAGCAAGTTGGTCAAACATTTAACCCAACCGCTGGGTTTGTCCACTGTCAACCCAACTTGGGTTGTTTTTAACCCTGCATTATTTAGGGTGATGGATAAAAGTGTGTGCACCATTTCCAGTACATGCATTAGGATTTATAAAAACCTACACTAAAAAATGCTGGGTTAAAAACAACCCAAGTTGGGTTAAAAATGGACAAACCCAGCGAATGGGTTGTTTTTTAACCCATCGGTTGGGTTAAAAGTTTTATTTAACTCAACTATTGTTTCAAATTTACTGTATTGCTTGCTTAAAATGAACCCAAAATATGTTGGAAATGAACATTTATTAATATGTTTAATGAATGAACATTTATTAATAAGTTTAATGAATAATAATTAAACAATAAACATTAATTAAATTGCTTATATTAATAATATATGTTAATAATATTATGTTAATATGTATAATAAATATATTAATAATAAATGTTCACCTTTTGATTATTATTGTTGCCTCTTGTAATTATGTCTGATTTTTAATTTCCAACCAACTTAATAAATGTTTATTGTTTAATTATTATATTAACATAGGCTATTAATACATGTTAATTTCCAACATACTTTAGGTTCATTTTAAGCAAGCAATACAGTCAATTTTAAACAATAGTTGAGTTAATTAAAACTACCCAGCAGGTTGCGCAAACATTTAACCCAACCGCTGGGTTTGTCTATTTTCAACCCAACTTGGGTTGGTACGTCATGAATTATGGCAGAATGTTCATTTTTTTTGGTAAACTATATCCTTTTAAGCATTCAAAGCAGTTTGCATAATGCAAACTCACTTTAAACACACACATGAGTGCTAAGTTAATGTCACCTCTCATTTGGGGGAAAAGATCACTTCTGCGCACCTACATGAAATCGGCAAAAATGCCTTTGTGTCACGTAGGCAGATCTAATTGCACTTCTTCAGAGCCCGTCACACTGTCTGAGTATTTGATGCAATCCACACACACACACACACTGAGAGTGAGAGAGAGAATGAATGAAGTCACGACGAGCAGAACTTCAGTTCCCAGAGTCCTCCAGAGGAGGAGAAAAAATCTAGACACAAGAATCTACGGAGGCCCGGATGCCCCCATCGACAAGGCACGTCTACAGCCCTCTCTGACTAGATTCCTCCGAGTTGGTTTGCAGAGGGCGAGAAACGGCGCAGAACGGCGCTCATTCCAATTTCTCGCGCTCGCTGCACTCCCGGGGCGCTCCTGTGACAAACTGCGGTACTCTCTTACTACAATTTGAGTTTTTTTTTATCCGACGCGGTGACAAAAACACGCGAGTTTTCTCTTGTTCTCCCTGCGTTTTTATTTCTGTTTTCTTTTTATTTCTTTTTCTTTTTTTTTAAAGAAAAACCAGATGCTGAACAGACTGTTTGGCGTCGCATGACAGAAGAGGACCGAGATGACCAAAACCCCCGACATTCATACACAGTTTTGTTTTTCTTCTGCTTTTGAGATGTTGCATGTCACCGAGCGTTCTGTGATCCAGTCGCGAGACGCCTGATGAGCGCGTGAGGAGCGCAGCACCACAGCTGCAGCAGCGGAGCTCGTCGCCTCCCGGTGAGTGCGCGCGTCTGGCTTCACAGCCAAAATTTGCATAGTCTTCCCCTGCGCCGCGCCGCATTTCACGAGGGTTTGTGTTTTCTATTGAAGGAATTTTTATTAACCTCATCGCTGCCATTCATTGAGCTCGCGATAGGTCACTCGCACACACACACACGAGCGCGCGCGCACACTCCATATAGACATAGATTACACTCGCCTACATCGATCAGACAGTCTGTAGATTGCCAATATTAAATATTTCTTTATTTGTGCAAAAAAATTGTGTGGACGATATATGATTTTTAAATTAAACTATTGGT
Organism: Anabarilius grahami; assembly: GCA_003731715.1. Lineage (NCBI taxonomy): Eukaryota > Metazoa > Chordata > Actinopteri > Cypriniformes > Xenocyprididae > Anabarilius > Anabarilius grahami. The sequence continues at coordinate 3,436,156 of RJVU01028973.1, forward strand.
GTGAATGAAAGATAATTGACCGTTTTGATTTGGGAAGCGTGCATGTGTCGCTGTAACACAGGGCAAACGTAAATGTGCTATGGAATACTGATGAGTGATCATAAGTGGCTGTTGACTGACAGCATGTATGAGCGTCTGATGCGTTGGGTGATTATTATGTGGAGACGACAGCAGCCGCGCGCGCCTGCCTGGAGCTCGCCAATGACTGCACTTTTGATTAGTCTGGCTAATTATTCAGCCTCTCTGTGTCTCTCAATTTTTAATTGCGAAGTGCTTTATTGGAATGCTTGTTTTACATACAAAGTACAAAATAAAATTGTCATAATAAAATAAAAAGGCAGTCATCGTTTCAACATACAGTGTTTTTTTTTAAAACTATTTACGCAGCATTGGCATGACATGCCAATTAAGTAGGTATTTATTCATTTATTATTATTTAACTAATCTCCTCTGCTGTTTGACTGGGAAATGATGAGCAATGCAGTGGCGCGTTGGCGCAAGTCTTTCGGCTCGCGCTGTGCGCGCGACGGTAGCGCGAGGATGTTTATGTTGTGACAGGCGCGATTATTCATGGCACACGCCAGGAACGTAACAAAACACGCGAGTTGCTTTGCCCAAAACACGCACATGGTGGCATTACGGAAATATTTCTACTAACAATGGAATGGATTATATAGTTTCTATATGTATATGTTCATATAGAGTTCGCAAATCTCTTTGTGAACGTTAGGCAAACGCTAGGTTGAATAGGGAGTGGGGGACTGTCTGTGCATGTGTCCACCTGTCAGAGAGTCTTATAGCGCTGGTCTCCATGGCAACTTTTATTCTGTAAAGGAAGCTTGGTTTCCCACAACAGCTGGAAACCTCTGATTGGCAGAGCTGAGAGACATAGCTGACCTTGGCCACAGCTAGTATATCTCACACTGCACATACTTAGCAGGAAAACACGGCTTCACTCTCTTCCATCATCCACTTTTTCGTTCCCTGCTGGCTGGCTGGAGCTGTTTTTTGTTTTTTTTGGAAAGATTTTCACCTCTGACCCCTAGTTCCTCAGTCTAGGGAGGAAGGGGGAGGCATTCTGTTTCAGGCTGCTAAGTTTATCCGCATCAGTATGTGTGTGAGACACGGAGACACACGGAGAACTTGCGAGCGAGGATGGAGTCGGTGCGAGAGCGAGTAACTAGGGTTCTGTGTACCTGACTGGTTTCTGTGTCTCTCAGTAACGAGCCGACTCTAACAAGAGACAGAACCAGCTCAATTATTAAAGAAAGGGAGGGGAGAAAAACAAGAGAGAGACACACATACAGCTCATGCGTGCTGCGAGAGCACAACACAAACACAACCTGACGCGGAAAATCACCGTTTGCTAGTTTAAAACTCACCCATTAAGAGCTTTGAATGGTTTTGAATGAATGATATATGTTACTACAAGACACCTAAAAAGAAAAATACATGATGCCGTGGAGTTTATTTAGATCAGCATGTTGCATTGATTCTGCCCTGACGTATGTCGTTCTCTCTCTCGCTTTCTCCCTCTCTCGACTCTCTCTTTCTCTCTTTCAGGTAACAAACTGCCTGGCTAAAGATTGCCATGGAAACATGCAGTTTGAGAGTGAGATGAGAAATGATTGAGAGAATCAATGTCTAAGGTAAGTGTGGGTTTTCATTCCATACATCATTTAGGTCACACAGGACAGCCTGTTCAAATATGCTCATTGTTTTCAATTATGTAGTTGAAGCACTTTCTGTTTCTATAACTACATGAAAGAAGGCTCTGATTCACCACACCTTTTTGTACACGTTCATGCAAGGCCGTAACCATGTCTTAACCTTTTTTTGGGGGTTATTGGCCAATTTTTTTTTTTTTATTAAAAGAAATTAAAAAGAGAATTAATAAAGAAAAGGAAATAAGATCAGTACAATTACATTTACAGGTCTATTGTAGTTATTAAGTAATCAATTTAAACTATTTGTAAATAATTTATATATATATATATATATACATACATAGTCAAATTTGACACATTTTTGATATATTTGTACTATTGGGTGCAGGACACTATAGTTCATTTATGTAAGTGAGGATAGAAAAATAAAGTAAACTGTGACAATATACCCAAAAATTCTTCATACAATGGACTAAAATTGATAAAAAAAATTGGAACCAAAAATTATTCAGACACTTTGACCTGACCATGTTTTGCTTAAGTGTTATCTGACATAATTAAGATAAATTTTTTCTGACACAGTTTAACTCTGAGATCTTGTCATATTTTATTACCATTTTTTAAAACTATAGTGAATAAACTGTATTAATGAATGAAATGTTCAAGGTGTCTGAATACAGTTTGGTTTGACTGTATATTCATTCTTATTTGTATGTCTGATATGTCAAAAACGCAAAAACGTTTCTTGTCTCATCACATTCAGTTATGAATTACATTAATCATGTTATATTAATCAAATAATAGCATGTTTTCCATTCAAAAAATGTTGAGTAGTTTTGGATATTGTCAGTCATTGAATATTTCATTGACTATTGAACATTTTAGTTCACCCAAAAATGAAAATCACCGCATGATTTACTCATCCTCAAGCCATCCTAGGTGTATATGACTATCTTCTTTCAGACGAACACAATTGGAGATATATTAAAAATTATCCTTAGTTTTCCAAGGTTTATAATGGTTGTGAATGAAGGGCTGCGTTTTGAAGACAAAAATAATGCATCCATCCATTAAAAAAGTAATCCATTGGGCCTTCTGAAGGGAAGCGATGCATTTTTATAAGAAAAGAATCCATATTTAAAACTTTATGAATTCAAATAACTACCTTCCAGTGGACGGCCGTACGCAGAATGCACAAGTCGATTTGCGGCGGAAGAGTATCCTTTGACCTGACGCACAACGTAATGATGAAGGCGGAGGCGCAGAGGATAGAGCAAAACAAATAGGGTGACGTTTTTCCCGGGACAGTCCCGTATTTCAGCTCTATTTTTAGTGTCCTGACTTATTAAGAAAAAAATCATGTTTTGTCCCGTATTTCTTCTTTCCTAAAATTTCGTTACAACTGGGTGATCATAGAATGAGTAGTAGTGTTCTGTCACGCAAGAACAGCCCAATCAATTCGTCATAGAACATAATTACCATCCAATCACAATTCGTTATCGATTAGTGAAGACGGGATAGGCGGAATCCCGCTGAATGACACATACCAGGGGCACGTTCAAGCTCAAACCGGTGCGCAACGTTTTGCTACGGTTTCCTGGTTGAACGACACGTTTCCTGGAAACGGTGTGCAACAGGGTTTGGGATACGTTTTCTCTTGTTTGGTAGGTGTGTCAAAAATCTCAGCCCTATCAGCAGCAACATGTATATAAAGCACGCGGTATTAAAGAGACAGCTCGCACAATGGGTCCAAGTAAAGTCGTTTACAAATGTGTCCACTGCAGCTCTGTATATGCACCAATTTAAGATATTAGAAGACATATTTGTCGTAAGAGTTTTATAGTAAAAATATAGCATATCAATTCTTCAAAAAGAACATAAAGAATGGCTTTCTCAGCTGCCATAGTTGCAACTCTTGCGTCATCAGAACAGGGTGTTCAACGCACACGATCAGTTCTCCTTGCGCCTGAATGGTCAAATGCACAATTAGTTGTCAAAATGTCCATCGTGTGGAGTATCTCACGTAAATACAGTCGATTATGGCTTAAGTGGACGTACACAGGTGGGTGAAAACAGGATATGTGTCAGTATATTACATCCATGGATTCGGTCTTAAAGGGACAGTAGCCTAATTAAATATTTGTCTGTCATTAATGTTAATAAAACAACTAAAGATGTTAAATAAATGTATATATATATATATATATCGTGAAATAAAATTTCTCATATCATGGTCATATTGCCAACTCGTCCCGTATTCCACCATGAGAAATCTGGTCACCCTAAAAACAAATCACTGGTCATTGATTATAAGTCTAAAACTATCACTTTTAAAAAGAAATGTCGGAGGATTTTGATATAAGAGAAGAGGAGCTTGAGTTTGTTGCACAGCCCTGTTTGTTTGAACCAAGATTATGATATTCCTACATCCTGCGTCATACATCACGTCAGAGGATTACTCATTTGGCGCAAGTCGACGCATTCTGTGTACGGTCTTCTGCCGAAAGCTAGTTATTTAAATTTATAGAGTTTTAAATATGGATATTTTTCTTACAAAAAAGCATTGCTTCCCTTCAGAAGGCCTTTATTAACCCACTGGAATATGGATTACTTTTTTTATATGGATGGGTGCATTATTTTTGGCTTCAAAATGTGGCCCTTGGAGGACAAAGGATATTTTTAAATGTATCTCTGATTGTGTTTGTCTGAAAGAAGATAGTCATATATACCTAGGATGGCTTGAGGGTGAG
>RJVU01028973.1:3445572-3449540 GCA_003731715.1 Anabarilius grahami
GTGCAAAAAAATGCTTTTCTTACTTAGTATTTTTGTCTTGCTTCCAGTCCAATTATATATATAAATAATTAAATCCAGATGCTTTTACTAGATAAGTGAAATGACATAAGATATTTTTTCTTGTTTTCTGGAAAAACAATTGCTTAAAACAAGCTAAATTATCTGCCAATGGAGTAAGAAAAATAATTTTGTTTCTGTTTGGGACAGAAACAAGGTTTCAAACAGAAACAAGATTATTTTTCTTACCCCATTGGCAGATAATTTAGCTTGTTTTAAGCAATTGTTTTTCCAGAAAACAAGAAAAAATAACTTGCCATTTTAGTCATCAAGTAAATGCATCTGGATTTAAGAAATTATAGATATTTAGACTGGAAACAAGACAAAAATACTAAATAAGAAAAGCATTTTTTGCAATGTAAAACGTTAATATTTATTTGTATGGATTACTAGTTCCTAATTCTTATTGAAGGGCTCTCAAAATATAAAAGGATTTTGTTTTTCCATGTTACAACAATGATATCACATATTATTTTGAATTTTAAGGAGGGTAGTTACTTTTGGATATGATTGGTACAGAGAGCGTTCATAGGTATGAATTGCCTCATTAACATTCCGCATTATTCATGAGGGCGAACGCCCTCCTATTGATTTATATCCAATCGCTGTATTGATTGATATGTGCAGGGCTTGACAATAACTTTTTAGCCACTCAGCATTTTCACTGGCCACAATTTTGACATCAATACCATGAGGAAAATCTGCCTTATAGATATTTTTTATATTATCTCACAATTTGGCAGCAGGTATATTAGGCTGCTGTCACTTTAAGACCTGATGCACGGATCCATTATACTGTTACACATGCGTTTTCTTTCTCAACTGTTTACTTTCACTTAAAACATAACTGACTGTGTTTACGTGAATACTCACCAAGACCGACATTATGACATTATTTTGTGTGTATTTGACTGTTTAAGCGGAAAAACAGTGATAAAAGAACTCAATTTATAGTGAGAGGCAGCTTTATGCGTGCGCATCTTTAGGTGTGAGAACAAAATCTGTGGGAATGAGTAAAATGATGCGCAATAAGCACAATCCCACGCTGAAATTTAAGCGCTGTAACACCAACAATATTCATCCGGAGCGAATTAAATGAGTGAGTGAGGAGAGGCGGGTTTGTGCGTCGACTCGCTGACGAAGAGATGAGAGAGAGAGAGAGTGTAGCTGGAATCATGTATCTATTCTGTGGAAAATTAATATTGGAAGAGTTTCAAATTATATTTATGACAACACTACATTGCACTTAGTTTATTACTTCAGATGGCTTTTAAAAGACTACAATTGAAAAAATTATATATTATATATAAAATTCAACCCACCAAAGTGGCTAGTAGGAGTGACTGCGTTACACGCCACTGCTGTTAATGTCAAATCCTGGATACGTGATACAGTAGAACAGGATAAAACCCAAATATGCACATGGAAAGCAGTTTGTGGTAAATTCAAAATCGAGAGTTTATATCGAGAACTGGAGCGAGCGTCTTTAAGCTTAAAAAAATGTTAAAAACAACCCAACTTGGGTTGAAAATGTAATTTTGTTTAAAAATGACTATATGTCTGGCTTAAAATGAACCCAAAGGTTGAAAATTAAATATCAGACACATAATTACTAGAGGCAACAATAATAATCAAAAGGTGAACATTTATTAATAAGCAATTTAATAAATATTTGTTTAATTATTATTCATTAAACGTATGAATAAATGTTAATTTCCAACATACTTTGGGTTCATTTTAAGCAAGCAATACAGTAATTGTTTAAAACAACAGTTGGGTTAAATAAAACTACTCAGCAAGTTGGGCAAACATTTAACCCAACCGCTGGGTTAAAACAACCTAATCACTGGGTTGTCCATTTTCAACCCAACTTGGGTTGTTTTCAGCTCAGCATTTTCTAGAGTGTAGTAACGTGAATAAGCACCTTTTAAGTCCACATATTCTATTGCGTCTCCTCCAAATGAAATATATATATATGAAAATAATGATACTGTTACAGCAGTGCATCTGATCATGAGAGGTGGCATGATGGATTACTGAAATTAAAGATGTTGATGAAAAACGGATATTCAAAGAAAAGCCTTTATTCTCCTTTCTTAAAGAGATAGTTCACCCAAAAATGAAAATTTTGTCATCATTTACTCACCCTCAAGTTGTTCCAAACCTGTATGAATTTCTTTCTTCTGCTGAACACAAAAAAAGACATTTTGAAGAATGTGGGTAACCAAACAGTTGATCAGACCAATTGACTTCCATAGTGTGGAAAAAAAAACACTATGGGAGGGTCCATGAACTGTTTGGTTACCCATATTCTTCAAAATATCTTCTTTTGTGTTCAGCAGAAGAAAGAAATTCATACAGGTTTGGAACAACTTGAGGGTGAGTTTTCGGGTGAACTATCCCTTTAGTGCGTTTTAAACAGATGTGATATATATGATATAGTGAAAAATCTGATGGGCTTTAGTAGATCCTTTAAATATTTGTCATCAGTTATCATTTAACTTCAGCTCTGAAATATTAAAATGCTCCGTTGTTACTGATATTTGTCAGTATAGTCTATCAAAACTTCATAATATTCCCTAATGATAACTTGGGAGTTAAAGTGTCCTCAACTCTTTTGTCTGTCTTCATGCACACATTTTAATGTTCGTTCATCTGCATCCACCATATTTTTTAACACAGAAGTGAGGCATTTCCTGTAAGTGTGCAAAACTTGATTCATTAGGTGCTATAGGTAAACAATTATAACAAGAATAACAAAGTGCAGTAAACGGTTTGCGCTGTGTTTATGATCATAAATAAAGTAAGAATAGTGAATGTGTTGTTGGTTTGTTGTCTCTTCCCACTCTCTAAGAACCTTTCCACAGCTTTCCATACCCATTTCTTGAGCATTATTCATATCTGAAGTATGAAGGACCGGTGCTAAATTAACTGGGGTTTAGCCTCTCACTTATAGCTGCTGTTGGATGGCTGATCCCAGCTGGTGTTGTGGTCATGTGATCAAGCAGAGGGGTGGGAGGTCAGGAGGATGGTGTAGCGAGTCTCTGCTCCTCTTCAACTATGAGCACAAAAAAATAATGAAAGCGAAAAGTAACAAGAAAAGACAAAGAGTGTGTGTGTGTGTGTGCTGTGCGTGTGTGTTTTTGGCTGGGCCGAGTGTTGAACGCAGTCTCTGGTGATGAAGATTATAAGGAATTTCCTGCAGCTGGGGACAAGAGAGAGCGTTCAAGTAATAGAAAGTGAAAGAGGGAGCGAGTGAGAAAGGTAGAGAGGGGAGGAGGGAATGAGAGGTTACAGAGAGGGAAAAGGCAGAGATGCGGAAGATATTAAGAATGCAGATGCGAAGGAAGAAGAACAGAGTTTGAGATAGAGGACTGAGGAATGATGGAGGCATTGAAAGCGAAGAAGGGAAGCTAGTGAGCTGCCTGGAGGAAGCATTTTAAGGTCGGCATGAAACGATGGTTCTGATGGTCTTTTCTTCCCTATTGTGATGTATATCAAAGTGAAACAGCTTCTATAGCAAGAATAAATAGGGCGGGACTTGATTTTGTTCATGGGGAATTGATTGGATGGTTATGGTTTGTTATTGGTCAATCTCATTTGAGTGACAGGTTGCCCCGCCCTCGTGCCAGTGAACACGTCATTAGAGAAGAGATATTGGCTTTTGTTCGGCCAAATTCTAAGACAGCATTGTATGTATCCCCAGTGGAGAAGAAAAATCACTGAATGCATTGAAATGAGTTGAAAAATGTCAAAAACTCATTGAAATATTGTTAAAATTTTTTTACATAAAATTCATTACATATTAATAAAAAGTGTTAACTAAAGACTGTGTTTTACACCAAATTTATGTAGACTACACTCTAAAAATGATGTGTTGGTTCAAAAAAAAAAAAAAAAAAAAAAAAAAA
>RJVU01028973.1:3449551-3491344 GCA_003731715.1 Anabarilius grahami
AGTTAACTTTTGTTTTTTGAGTTATGACAACTTTGAGTGAATTTACGTTCAACCAACAAGCTACATTGAGTTAGAGGAACTTAATAATTATTAGCATAACACAAATTTTTAAGTTGATTACTCAAAAAAATTAAGTCACTGCAACTGCCCTGAAACCAATTATTCTTATCTATTTCAGTTCAAATCAACGGTTATCATTGCACATGCTAACATAAATTATTAAACATCTATATTTAATGAGCAAGTAAGATATTACTTGTCACTGGCATTATAAAGTCAATAGTGTTTACCTTCATGTATCTACTCTTCAGTACGATGATGACCACAAAAACTTTACAGTTACATTACAGAAACACTTTTAAATGTCGATAACAGCATTAAACACTAACAGGTCTTTCCCTTCAGTAAAAACTAATAAATTAACACTTAATTTCAACATTTATTCTCCTTATCCAGTCCTATGCAAAGCATGCTGGGAACTAGAAATCCACTGCCTATAATTTCCGAAGTTATAGACAATTTCAATAAGTTACTGCAACTTAATTAAAAAAAAGCCAAGTAATGCAGAAATTTGAGTTTAAATTACAGATGATATTAAGATGATGATAAACAATATTATGTCATAATAAGACATAAAAGGTTTAATTAAAACAATAAATCAAAATCTTTAACTTGCAACCATGCATTTATTTAAGATGTGGTAGTAAGCATTCAAAAGTGTGGTCAGATTAGAAAGAAAGAAAGAAAGAAAGAAAGAAAGAAAGAAAGAAAGAAAGAAAGAAAGAAAGAAAGAAAGAAAGAAAGAAAGAAAGAAAGAAAAAGAAAGAAATCCTGTTTTTCAGTAAGGACACATTAAAGTGACAGTAAAGACATATATAATATTACAAAAGATTTTTGTTTCAAATAAATGCACTTTATTCATTATAAAATCCTAACAAATATATCAAAAATATTAAGCAGCACAACTGTTTTCAACATTGATAATCATAAATGTTTCTTGAGCAGCAAATCATCACATTAGAATGATTTCTGAAGGATCATGTGACACTGAAGACTGGAGTAATGATGCTGAAAATTCAGCTTTGATCACAGGAATAAATTACATTTTAAAATATATTACAATAAAAAACAGTTATTTTAAATTGTAATAATATTTCACAATATTGCTGTTTTTCCTGTCATTTTGATCAAATAAATACAGCCTTGATGAGACTTTTTTCAAAATTATTAAAAAACGATATATTTATATAGTATATTGATGTTTATTGCATCGTTCCTCTCATACCACTTGTATTAAATTCAATTGAGACTCGAGTCCTTTATGCAGAACACTATTTGTATGATTTCTTTCCGCCAATTAATAATATATAAAAAAAAAGATAATTGCAACTTTTTATCTCAAAATTCTGACTTTTTTTCTCAGAATTGCATGATATAAACTCGCAATTGTGAGAAAAAAGTATTCCGTGGTGGAATCAATCACTTACGACAGGGGTTTTCTGTTTTCAAATGAGAAAATTAAAAGCGAGTGAGAAATGTATTTTTAGGCAAAGTGTGTAAACTTCAGAAATGATTTAAATATGTCTAACACATAATTTTTATAAACACTTTATGCGTGTCATTCATGCCTATACTTTCTTTTCTTAACGTGGTTAATCACATTGTCTTTATAATATAATATAATTATTTTTATTTTTATCACACAGTGTAAATAGCTCTATATATACAGGAAAATATTTAGCTGTCTTTATATACAGAACACAAGGGGAACATCAATGTTTTGGGCTCTGAGGCACTAAAAAGTTTGTAAACCCTTGCCTTGTGAGGTTCCAGTTAGGAGGCTCACTATATAGGCAGCGAAGCAGCTGACTAGGTTTTGCAACAGAGCTATTGTGTGTGAATGTGTGTGTGTGACAGCTGTGTTTCTGCAGAGTGTCACTGGAGTGTCTCTGTGGATCTTATGACCCACTTCTACCTCTCTCTCACTCTAACTCTCTCTCTATTTCTCTTTCCCCTCTTTCCGTTCCTTCTCTCTCTCTTTCTTTCTCTCTCTCCCTCCACTCTAAGCTTTCTCCTACGTTCTCTCTCACTCTGTCTTGTTCTAACTTTCTCTGTTTCTCTCTCTCTGTCACTCGCTCTCACACACTGTCGGGGCTGCTGCCTGTATCTTAGCAACAACTGCACTCTCATTTGAACTCAGTGAGTGCTTTTCCCTAACACACCCACTGACACACAGACACACACTTGTGTAAACACACGCACACATGCACACACACACACACACACACACACACACTCCTTTGCACTTGTGTAAACAGACACACATCCCAGCACAAACACTTGTGCAAACATACTCACTCAAAAAAAGTTGTGAGATACAGACCAGACAATGTATGTGTCCATGGGTGTGTTTGGGCATGAGTCCATCTCTTAGAAAAAAGGTTCAGTGGGGTTCTATATAGTTCTTGACTCAATTTTAAAGAGCCCTTTATGCCAAAAAGGTTGTATATAAGGAGAAATGTCTTAAAAGGGTCATGAATTGAGAAATCAACTTTTCCTTGAGATTTTGATATATAAGAGGTCATCGTACTATAAGAATATCCTGTAAGTTTCAGAACTGAAAACTTCCATGTTAGTCCAATAAAAGCTGTTATTGACACCAGCGAACGATTGATCCTGGAATCTGCCTATATAGGTGAAACTCCGCCTCCGCAGAAGAAATCAACGCCTACTTCATCATCGTTAGCCCCGCCCACTGGTGTGTCAGTGAGATGACAAGGAGAGAAGAGCGATACAGGACTAAAAATAACATTACCTTTCAAAGGATCCTAATGCTAGGAATATGGTTATTTATTTTCAGCAATGTGAATGTCTCCGTTGAGCTTTATTTATTTGTATTCGGTACATTTCACTGTGGATTCTTTGGTAAATGGCTTTGCAAACAGACTTTTACGATATGGACTTGACAGTAATGCAACAACATGTCAGTAACTGTGTTAATTCTAATGCCTGATTAATGATTCATGTACATTCAGATGTTCTTTGTCTGTGTGTCAGTAAATCAAACCAGTGACTAAACGCTCAACTTCACGTTTATCTGTTATTTAAACAGTGATAAAATTATATATAGAGAGATCAAAAAACGCTCCCTTTGCAATCACTGGAGCTGTCAATCAAACAGCATGAGTTTATCAGTGACTGAGGACTTATGCCAAAACTCCCGTTTTATTCAACAAATCTCTTAGTTACATTGTGTTTGCACTGTTAGTTATGATGAAAGGACTCGTTAGTGTGCAGAAACTGAGTTGCAATGACGAGATCACTGCTTTCATGCGCTCAACAACATGTCTGTGATCGGCTACAATGTTCATCACTGCAACCTTTCATGCCACGATCTAAATATAATGCCATAGATCTAAATGTAATGCAGCACTTTTCACGATTAGTTAACCTTGAGAGCTGTAATAGTAAAAACGTGCTAAAAGTTTTTGACAGAGTAATACTTAGCTATTTCATAGGAAAAGATGTCATCCAATCACAGCAGTGGGCGTTTACACTGAAGTCTCACAGCAGACACGCCCCTTTAAACAGAGCGTTCAAATAAGAAGGCTAAAATCAGGGTAGGAAAAATGCCTTTTATTTCTAAATTATGATCATTTTTGATGTAAAAAAGCATATTAACATTATAAGTGCACCCCAGGAAACATTATAAAACAATAAAACATCGCAGTTCATGACCCCTTTAAATTATTGCATAATACTTTCGTTTAATGGGTTATTTAAATTTTTCTAGTGCTAAAGTATGTTTACAAGCTGTTTAATTCATAAAATTGTATCGAAATTCAAAATAAATTAATAAAATGATCCCATGATGTGATGATGCGCCTGACGGAACTCTTTAAGGTTCCATATAGAACCTTTCCTTCTAAGAGTGTGAAGTAGTTCCAACCCCTGCATCATTCAGCTCTTGTTCATTTCATACAGTTCAGATTAGAAAAAAAGATCACTTGCACTATGTTTAAGATGTATCTTTGCTTATTTATATGATTTAGCATTGTTGCTTGTGAGTTATTTCTCCTTTATTTAGCTCTCTGTGTGATTGGTTGCATAAAAAAATCATGAGATCTAAAATAAAGACCATTCTGAGCATTCAGATCTTGTTGCAGGATGAGTCAACAGATAATCTTATTTTGTGCTGTGGTATTTGTTTTACTGCATGGCTGGTTTGTGGACAGGTGGGCATCAATGTAGACTTTCATGTCTGTCATTGGACAGTGAATCTAAAGGCAGCTTTGTGATTGGCTAAACGTTACCAGCTGTTTGGATCCCCCGGGGAGCATTGCAGCAGTTAAAAGGATTGGAGCAATGGAGAAAGAGACAAAACGTGTGTGGAGAATCGAAAGCGCAATAGTGGAGGGAGAAAAAGAGAGGCAGCTGCAGTAAGAGAAGTTGATTCAAATACAGAAAAGGTAAAACCGCAGAGAGGGTTTAAAGGGATGGATTTTCTCAGAGAAGGCAAGGGAGGCACACCAAACAACACTGGAAGATGAAGAGAATATAATTAATAGCTAGCACAAAAAGCAAAAACAAATCTGAGATCAAATTGTGTGTAAACCACTCATCTTTCTGAAGTTACACTGTCCAAAAGCATCAGTGGAAAAAGATTTACAGTTGCTTTCCTCTCCTTTAAGCTCATTGTTAACTGATGATTTACTGATTATTAGAGTGAAAAGATTATGCATATTATGCATTGATATTAAAATTCTAGCAGATAATGTTTATATTATTGTCATTATAATCGTCACATTTATCATAAAACTGAATTTAGGCATGTATGAAAAATGGATATTCATTTTGAGATTTGGTAATGATTACATTTAACAGTGTTATTAAATTATTATTTTAAAATATTGACTTTAAGTGAGCGTTATATGATGTGGCAAAGGACAATAATGGAAATTAGCATGGACAATTAAATATTAAATATTGACTGATAGCGATAACTGATAAAAACAATATCCAATATGGTACTGATGTGTTATTATTTTTAAATGTATAAACTAAAACACAAACCTTTGATAAATAATGTTTATTAAAAGTCTCAAGTTTACACATTTTTAAGACTGCTTAAAAATAATAACAACATATCCGTACCATATTGGATATTGGAAGATATCTAATGAGATGTATTCAAATTCTTTTAAAAAATATATATTTTTTGAAGGGTTTAAAATTCCATGTTTAATTTAAAGGATTAGTTCACTTTCAGATGAAAATTTCCCTAAGCTTTACTCACCCTCAAGCCATCCTAGGTGTATATGACTTTCTTCTTTCTGATGAACACAATCGGAGTTATATTAATAAATATCCTGACACGTTCGAGCAGTGAGCGAGGATCAACGAGTATGAAGCTCAAGAAAGTGCTTCCTTCCACATCCATCCATCATAAATGTACTCCACACGGATTTGGGAGGTTAATAAAGGCCTTCTGAAGCGAAGCGATGCGTTTGTGTAAAGAAAATACATATTTAACTAGTTATGAAGTAAAATATCTAGCTTCTGCCAGACCATCTTCCGTTTCAACTTTCAAGAAAGTGTAAATCTCTCTCAGTTCAAAAAGATTATGCTACGTCCTACGCCTTCCCTATTCAACTTACGGAAAAAGCTTAACTGACGTGATTTTTTTCGTAATTTGAATAAGGAAGGTGGTCCGGCGGAAGCTAGATATTTTACTTCATGACTTATTAAATATGGGTATTTTATTTTACACAAACGCATCGCTTCGCTTCAGAAGGCCTTTATTAACCCCCTGGAGCCGTGTGGAGTATGTTTATGATGGGCGTGGATAGAGACACTTTCTTCAGCTCATACTCGTTGATCCCTCTTACTGCCATTATAAAGCTCGGATGCGTCAGGATATTTATTAATATATCTCTTGATTGTGTTCATCAGACAGAAGAAAGTCATATACACCTAGGATGGCTTGAGGGTGAGTAAATTATGGGGAATTTTCATTTGAAAGTGAACTAATCCTTTAAATGTGTTTGCTGTTTCTTTTTTCTAACTGTTTGTGGAATTTAATGGGCAATTTCTGAGTGAAACTTGTTTCTACACCATTTTTTTTTTCAATGAAAGAATGGTGTAGAAATTGCTAGTAAAAAAGGAAGTAACACATTAAAATAAACATGAAATTAAAGCAGAAAAAAAAATGTTTGTAAAAAAAAAAAAAAAAAAAATGCTTTTATTGCTATTTGGCTATTTGATATCGTCTCAGTAATCTACCACACAGCACTAGGTTGGAAAGAGTGAAAGCCACATTTAATTAGTACACAAAGCAGACCACTGCTAACCTCACTCTCTCTCTTCGCACACACTCATCGCTGACTTAATCCAGCTCACTAGTCTGTCCTGGCAGGCAAATATGTGATGGTGCCAGAACTGTGAGAGAAGAGTAGGAGAAGCTCCAGACATTCAATCTCTCTCTCTCTCTCTCAAACGCTTAGGAGAAGGAATGTGTGTGAATATCTGAGGGATTCGGTGTGTGTGCGTGACTGTAATTAAAGTGCTGTTCTGCAGTTGTGCTTGTTCCTGTCTTCTGTGAGACTGATGCTTAATTAATGAGTGGTATTAATTAGAGAAAGAGAAGGAGAGAGGGAAGAGGAGACCGAAAGCAAATTTAAAGTGTGGGAGAATTAGAGAGATACAATTTAAGGGTGAAGTAGATCTAAAAGCTATATTTGTTTGTGTGCACTTACCTGTTGACCCTCGGACAACATCGTCTGACTCAGGATGCAGATGTAATACAGAACTGCCTGAGATTTAAGACAAAAACACACATGCTTGTTAATGTGACTGTCTGATTTTCCTCTCTGCTTCTTCGCTGTATTGACTTGACTCTTGCTGGAATTACAACTTAAAGGGATAGTTCACCAAATAAGTCATCATTTACTCACCCTCATGTTCCAAACACATAAGATTTTCGTTTATCTTCAAAACACAAATGAAGATATTTTGAATGAAATCTGAGATATTTCTGTTCCTCCATTAAAAACATTCATAAAGAGATTGTAAAATAAATCTATATGAATTGAGCATTTAATCCAAGTCTTCTTAAGAGACATGATCGCTTTATATGATGAACAGATTTAATTTAGGCTTTTTTCACAAATTAAAGCGCTCGATTCATATGGGTTTATTTTACACTCTCTTTATGAACGTTTTGAACCATTAGTTTTGGGTGAATAGACTTTCAATGAAAGGACAGAAATCTCTCAGATTTCATTCAAAATATCTTCATTTGTGTTTCGAGGACGAACGAAAGTCTTATGTGATTGGAACGGGTGAGTGATGTCAAAATTTTCATTTTTCAAAAATCGAAATTTTGACATTTTACCTACCTTCATGTCACTCCAGATCTGTACGATTTTCTTTCCTCTGCGAAACACAAGAAAATATTTTGAAACGTGTGTGTGTGTGTGTGTGTGTGTGTGTGAACATTTAAAGTCTGTACATTGAAAGTCAGTGAAAGAAAGTCATACAGGTTTGGACTGACAAAAAATGCTAAAACGTTGGGTTAAATATGAACTGGTTGTTTTGACCCAACCTGCTGGGTAGTTTTATTTAACTCAACTACTGTATAAAAATTACTATATTGCTTGCCTAAAATGAACCCCAAATAGGTTGTAAATTAACAAAAATTAACATTTATTAATAAGTTAAATAAATAATAATTAAATAATAAACATTTATTAAATTGCTCACCCTAAAAAGTGCTGGGTTAAAAATAATCCAAGTTGGGTTGAAAATGTACAAACCCAGCTATTGGGTTGTTTTAACCCAGCGGTTGGGTTACATGTTTACCCAACGTGCTTTTAACCCAACTATTGTTTAAAAATGACTGTATGTCTGGCTTAAAATGAACCCAAAGTATGTTGGAAATTAAACATCTGACACATAATTACTAGAGGCAACAATAATAATCAAAAGGTGAACATTTAATAATAAGCAATTTAATAAATTTGTTTGTTAAATTATTATTCATTAAACTTATTAATAAATGTTCATTTATTAAACATATTAATAAATGTTCATTTCCAACATATTTTGGGTTCATTTTGAACAAGCAATACAGTCATTTTTAAACAATAGTTGAGTTAAATAAAACTACCCAGCAGGTTGGGCAAACATTTAACCCAACCGCTGGGTTAAAACAACCTAATCACTGGGTTTGTCCATTTTCAACCAACTTGGGTAGTTTTTTAACCCAGCATTTTTTAGAGTGTGAGTAAATGATGCATTTTATGTCTGTGCTTATTAATAAATGTTGACCTTTTGATTATTACTGTTGCCTCTAGTAATAATGTGTCTGATTTTTAATTTCCAACTTATTTTAGGTTAATTTTAAGTCAGCCATATAGTAATTTTTAATCAATAGTTGAGTTGAAAAAAAAAAAAAAACCCAGACGGTTGTGCAAACATTTAACCCAACTGATGGGTCAAAACAACCTAGTCGCTGGGTTTGTCCATATTTAACCCAGCATTTTTTAGAGTGTGAGTAAATGATGACAGAAATGTAATTTATAAATGAACTTCTAGATTGTCCAGTGTTAGTTTATGAAATGGCACCTTCCATATGCAAATGATTTATCCAAATAATATACCCAAATAATCTTCCAGCAAATTGTTGAAATCTTGGCAAGGGAACAAATCAAATCATAAAAAGCTGATTAATTATAATTAATTAAACTGTAGCGTATATTAATGTTCATAGTAATTACTTTGTTCATTGAAGTTATTTGATCAAATCAGTTAATTCAGGATTTTTTTGTTTAAGTGAACTCATTTGTAACACATTGCAGGAATGCAATACAAAATAAAACAGTATAAAATGCTAATTCAACCAGTATGAGTCCCGCTGTGAGTTCCTGTGTGGTGTACAATGAGCATGTAAAATGGAAAGAAAGGTTGATAGCCAATAGATGCCCAGCACGACAATCTTCAAAGACCTTGATGTTCGTTTTCACTGTTCAGAATGATGTCAAGAAGATTAAGACCTATGGACCTGTAGTCAACATCACAGGATGTAGCCATTAGAAAAAATACTTCAAATGGTAGAAGAAAAAAAACATCTTCAACTGGCACAGAGATTCAAGCTGACCTTCAAACACAAGCTTGCACCATCTATAGCACATAAGAGACATAAGTGCAGTAGAGCAGCAGCCAAAACACACCTGAACATGCCTTAACAGAATTCCTTCTGATGACCAAATCAGAGCATTTTGGTACAGCCCATCATTGCTGTGTTTACTGACAACAAAATGAAGCTTTCAAAGAGGAGAAGAGTCAAACACAAGAGAGGTTCATTGATGTTTTGAATTGTTTTGTTGCCCTTGGCACTGGATACCGTTAAACATGTGCATGGTTTCAAGATGTCAAGCAAAGACTGGAGAGCACTTTTGAAAGAAGTGTCAGAAACTTGGTACTGAGTGAAGGTCATGGACCTTCAAGCACACACAAAAAATAATTGTTCTGAAGCAACAAGAAAACCTGTGAGGAAAGATGAAAACAGTGAGCAGGCAGTGTTGAAATCTGGGAGAATTAAAGCACAAGAAGATCAGGCCAAACTGGCAATACAGTAGTGTGGGAAGCTTATCCGTGGCTCTGAATACTGGATTGCAGCAATTTTGTTTGTGTCACAGAATATTAAGTGGGGGGAATGCTGTTTTGTTTTCTAGGTGGAAGAAATAATTATGTGCATCAAAAGTAAAGTTTCAGCAGTACTCGTAGTGATTGTGGAGGCTATTTGTTCATTTTGATCAAAAATATGAGTTATTATGCATGTTTTATGTATATTTGTCTGTATCAGTGTCTTCAAGAATGCAAGTGTGGCAGCTTGTTCGGCACCATGTACTGTAGCACATGTTTCTGGTTCGCTCGCTCGCTCTCTTTCTGCACTTTCCTTATCGTTGCCAGTTAGTAATAAAAACCATGTGGAACAGACTGAGAGATGGATAGAACTGTATTGTGTGTGTGTGAGAGAGAGAGAGCGTGTCCAGCCCCTGGACTTACTTATATCACTAATTTGTATGGCAAATAAAGTGCTATTCTTAAAGGAATTGTTCACCTAAAATGAAAATGTTGTTATAATGTATTTGCCAACAAAGTTATTATATAGCTTTAGAAGACTTGGAATATAACACACAAGTGCTATGTATAATTTTTTATGCATGGCAGTATATAGAGCATCCACTTTTATTATGCCAAAAATCTCATTTTGTGTTTCACATAAGATGGGTTGGAATGACATGGGAGTAAAATGACAACTTTCCTTTTTTGTTTGAAATATTCTCGCATGCATTTGTCATTTCCCCCTCATATTTCAGAATTTAATGTGAAAAATGTGTTGATCCTTTTTTTTTTTTTTACTTTTTCCTCAGTCCATTCACATATTCTTTCATCCATCTCTTTCCTCAACTCTCTACATCCCCTGCCTCTCGTCCCTTTGCTGCCCCCTGCTGCCATGTCCCAACTTGTCTGCATTGTTTATTGATTCTAGCCTTTTTTCAGAGGTCATATTTTGTGTGTAGCTCACTAGAGTGTTTGATATTTTTATGTGTTTATCGGTTTTTGTTAGTGAGAGCTGAATAATATGGTCTTTTATTTAGATATTGCCTTTTAAATTTAACTATATTCCACATTTGTTTACTGGCCCAAATTGTCGATCGAAGTTACAATGTAGACATTTTTGAAACCTCATTTTCACGGCAGACACATTTAATGTTACTTTATATCATTATATGTGGAAGCTATCACGTCTTTTTAAAATAATGTTAACAAGGCCTCATGACATGTTACACAATAATCTTGTAAAGCAATACATTTTGGCAACCAAACATTTGTTTTGAATAGCCACAATCGTAAGAAACAAGTTAAGATTCAAACATACATTACCGTGTTTTTGCTATTCAATGCAATGGCTGCTTTTCGACATGCTTTTTTAGATGATGTTACTAATTATCTTATTCCTCTTAATTCCTAAATTTCCTAAATCAGACTTTTCACTGAAAAAATTTGAGTAATTGTTTATTATTGCGAGAGATAACTAAAAGTTTAACATGCTTTAAATTGCCAAATGTAAAGCAGTTGCCTATCCACTGAGACATATGTCGTATTGCCATAGTGAGGCCTGCAATCTATTGCATTGGAAAGGAAAACTATGTAACCATGGTTACCGTTCCACTCATATTCAATTGCCATGGTTACAACTGTTCTCTAACTGTATTGCCATAGTGACAAGTGTCCTTTCGCCCACAGGGATAACACAAAGCATGGCCACAGCAGCAGACATGGTAAGAACAACTGCAGTTATTTCAAAAGCATTTTCAACTATGTTGTACAATAATCCTCAACAGTAAGTCTTTTTGTGTGTTTTGTCCCCTTTTCCCTAGGAAATAACTGCACTCCTGAAAACTGGGAACCCCAAGACTGTGTGAAGCCTGGTGGTCCAATTCATTCTGTCCAATTATAACAGTGAGAGGAAAGAGATCAAACATCCTACCTACTGAACTGGACCCAGTTAAACCTAACACGGAACCATCACTGACACATATACATAAATACCAAGATCCTGATCTGCAATTTTGGGGGTAATGAGCCGTCTGTCAGGTCGCCTGCGCTCTGGAGGTGTTCGCTTGACTTGTGAGGCACTGGCTGACAAAGACTGCAGTGATGATGAGGGCCCCTCTCTATGGGAGGGGGATGAAGAGCAGGGGGGCACATCTGTAGGACCCACTGATTCCACTCCAGCCAGCTCACTACATTACAGCTTTTATTCACCTCCCTCTTTAGCTAATGGTCTGCGGAACCATGAAGAGCAACTTCGACGTAGGGCAAGGAGACGTCGACAGACAGAATACGTGGAGGAAGTACACACACAAGAACAAATGCACATTCAGCAAAACACACAACCACAGGTGCACACACCCCAACTCTCACATTCACTCACACAGTCAAGCACACACCTGCAGCCGCATACACACATTCCAATGGATACACATATGTGGATGGACACAAACACGCTAACACACAAGCGTACACCCACAGACACCGGCTCTTCACTTATAGAGCAGGACCCCTCTCTTATTCCAGAAGACCTATCTTTACCTTCTAAGACTGAAACACATAATGTACATGTTCAGTCAGCCCCTTTGTTACATACCAGCCCTCCCCCAAAGACTCTGTCACCTCCTCAGTACAACCCTTCCTCTTTACCTAAAGAGGAGACAGAACACAATTCAACATGTAAGCCAGAAATGGATCGCACCACTGACCCAGACCACGTTCGTATAACAGGCCAATCCACTGTCATGACCTCTGTGGAGGCTGAAAGGAAGTATACTCTACGGAGCTCTGGCCGACCACGTTTCCCCTGCCATCTTCGAAAATCATCCCGTTTACGTAGAGCTGCTGAGGACAGTATGTTCAAAAGGGAACTGGACCAACAGGATGAAGAAGAAGAGGAGAATAGAGTCTGGAGAACAGAAGAAATAAGGCCGATGGAGGAGCATCCCCCAGAGGTGTGTGCTGCTGCCTCATCGTTTGAGGTTTTACCATCGCCGGCTATATCAGCAGATGTTACACCAAATCATAGCATGAGAACGTCAGAAGGAGAGGGCATTATTACTCACCATGCAGTTAGAGGGAAGCGACAGGGACGTTATTTAGGTGTGAGAAAGATTGTGGTAAAAGTAGCCAGAATACCTGTTCACATGAGCCGACGACAGAAAAGCTACAAGATCTCATCCCTGGAGCCAGCGTGTGCTGGACTCCATGGAGAAGGGGTCCCAACAGGAGAGGGACCTGAGGGGGGTGTAGGAGGTGAGCCAGGAGCTAATGTTTCAAGAGAGCCAACCGCACTTCTCCGCATGAAAAACAATGGAAAGAGTGTGATGGTAATGTTTCCACCAGGAGAGCTTCCTGTAATCTTGAAGCGACGCAGGGGGCGCCCCCCTAAACAGGCATTACCAGGACAGCCTGACATGCATGAGACCAGAGTAGGAGCAGCCAGTGCAGCAGAGCCAAAAAAAATTCGGAGGCGGCGAACAGTAAAGCTACCGTCTCCACAGCCCTCATATGTTAATGATACCAATGATGTTAAAGTAGAATATGCAGATGTCCTTTCCAAACTGGCCTTCTTAAATAGACAACCTCCCAGCACAGGCCGCTGCTCCCCTCCACGCTGCTGGACCCCAACAGAGCCTGAGACTTTCCACATACCACCAGAAAATCCGTCCCTTTCCACTCTTTTGCACCGTCTCACAGGATTCCGCAGAAGAGGTGGCCGTGCAGGCTGTATGGGGAGTAGAGGAGGGGGAGCAGCTGGATCCTCTGATTCTTTTAAGAGGTCATTCAGTGACTTCTTTGAAACAATTGGCAAAAAGCGCAAGGTCCCCGCATCTGAACCAGGAACTCCTCGAAAAAGAGGCAAGGGTGTTGCTGGGGGAATAAATAGGGCAGCTTTAGGTGACGCTGTGCAAGGTGAGAAGGTTAAAAAACGCCGGTCACGAAAGAATGGGGGTTTAAAAAATTGTACAGGTGCCCAAGGGCAAGACTGGCAAAATGAGAACAGCAGTTGGATAGGGAAAGGTGACAGAGATAATCCTGAGAAAGCAAGTAGTTATCAGAGTCCTTGTTCCCCTCGTGGAGGTTTTCAAAGCAGTGAGGCTAGTAAGGGGGGGATGTACCACAGCCCCGGTATGAGAGGGGTGTGCAGTGGAGAAGAGTCTCAGGGAATGTTTGCAGGATATTTTCGCTCTCTGCTTGATTCTGATGACTCCTCTGACCTGCTAGATATTTCCATGTCCAGTCCTGCTGGACGGCAGGAAGGCCGGAAGGTCACCCCAGGATATGAGGGTGGCAGCCCTGGTGCAGCCCATCGTTGGTCTCCTGCCTTTCCTAAAAGAAGTCCTAAAGGAGCAGCCTGTCTTGGGGAAGGGGCGCCATTATCCTCACCCCAAACTCAAGGCAGTTCGGCAACTAAACCCTCATATTCATACAGTGTCTCACAGACTTCTCCAACTCCATCCTTCCCTAAATCCCCTGCACTCTTGCTTTCCCGTTCACCCAGCTCTCCACATCCATCTGGAGGTTTTCCTCAATATCCACCTAGTTATAGTGCTGGGGTTCCTCAAGGTGGAAGTATTTACCCCCTCCCTCAACAGCAGCAGCAACAGCAACAGCAAAGGCCAAGTGACTGTAGCTTTACATATGGTACAAAAACTCCCTCTGTTCCCTCTGCGCAGTGTCAGATGAGTTATTCCAACTACCAGGGTTCTGCCAAGCGCAGTTATAGTGGATATCCAGGCCCACCCCATTCAACCATACAGCGAGGGGACTCAGGCGCAACCTCACCAGGTGGAAGTTATATGTCAGTGTCAAAGTCCAGCCCATATTCCTTATCCTCTTCTCCGCCTGAGGGTTGCAGACAATACACCTCTACAGCTCAGTGGGGATACAGGCAAGGGGGAAATAACTGGGGTAGTGATGCATATGGCACTCATCAGTTTCATGGTTACTCTGATTATGGGGTAGCTGGAACTGGATCAGAATCCAAAGACATTCTGGACATCTCAAACTACACACCCCAAAAAGCCAAACAGCGTCCCTGCCCTGACACACTCTCTGAATCCTCCTCAGACTCTTCTCACACTGGTGGAGGAGGGATGAGTGTTGTGGGGGGAGCATTTCGCCCAAGGGATGTTCCTATGCCTGAGGGTCAGTCTAGCCTTTCAAGCCTGGAGAAGCTAATGCTTGACTGGAATGAGAATTCAGCAGGCCCTTCTTACAACTGGAGTCAGAATGTACTATTCCAAGGGGGGGCAAAACCAGGTCGTGGGCGAAGGAAAAAGTCTGAGACACACAATGAGAAGGAAGCATGCTCTGTTCCCCCAGGTTCACCTGCCAGTCCTCCTATGCAAGGAGGGCCAAAACGTAGTGCTACAGGTGGTAGACAGCCCAGGGGAGCTAGAGGCAGGGGAGGATTCTCTCCTTGCCAAAGAGATCGTCCCCCACCACAAAAAAACAAATCTCAAAAGCCTTCAACCCCATCAGGCTCAGGGCAGATGGGTTCAGGGGGTCTATACCAAGAAACATTGGACTACTACAGTGGAGATAGTAGTAGCCTATCACCTCTTAGCCATGCCCCAGAGTCCTGTGAATACCCCTCTCCATATTCTGTCCACACTTCTACTCCCTCCTCAGATGAGAGATTTGCTCACGTTTATCCTCCAGACTCTGCCTCTGTGTCCCCCAGTTTATCAAATCAGTCAGATGCCCTAAAGCAGTATCCTAAACCTGGTCCTCCCTCACAGACTTATGGGCATGCTGCCAGGACTTTTAGCCCAACCCTCTCCCCAACCCCTCGGCTCTTGCCGCAGTGTGGTTCCGCCATGAGCCCACATCGGGTCCCAAAAGATCAATTCTCCCAGTATGATTCCCCGAGCTACAGTGGCTCTCCCTGCTGGTATGGGCAAGGAGGAAGTGTCGCTGGCAGCCCCCAAAATTATGAGGAACAGCGAACACCAGCAGTCTCTTTGCCCTCCCACAAACGGGACATGTCACTGATGGTCTCTGGGATGAGAGTTCCATCCCATTCATCTTACCCTTCCCCTTTACAAAGAGGTCCTTCCATGTCAACTTGTGTGAGTGGGACTCTGGACTCTTCCCCTCAGCACGATGAGATGGGTTACCATGGTAACTTGGACAGCTATGCACCCGTTGGACACCGTTATGCACCCCAAACAGCCCGGGGAGGGGTACTCTGCCAGCTTCTTGACCAGCCCAGCGATGAAGGCTTCACCGTCACCAGCCTGTAGTTGGAATTTTAATGGTGTCGCTGAAGAGGTAAGACTGGTAGATAGTTAAGATGATAGCAGTATGAAATTGTTCAAGTAAATACTTTAATGCTACCACAATCTATATTGTGATACAAGTTTATGTATCGAGACCAACCCTCATTTGATTATTCTTTTTTTTTCCCTTGACAGATGAAATGGACAGTACCCTTTTCATATTTTTAATCTTTTTTAAAGGATAAGCTTTGGAAGACACTTACTGAGTTAGACTGAAGAGTTTCAGAGCTATGGACTAAATAAAGACTTCTCCAGCAGTGACAATCAAGATCCAAATGCATACACATGGACAGACACAGAAACACATGCACGAACACAAACATACTCTGTGCTCACAACATTGAACATTTACTTTTAATACGCTGACTTGCAAATGCAAATGCACGCACAAAAAGACAGTCTTGCAAACTAATATTGCTACATAGCTTGGGCTAGGGACTTATTAAACAAAGAATGGACACTGCTAGTATCACGAAGAAATCAATTTGAGGAAATGCAGGGAACAACCTTGTCCCTTTCTTTTTACAGTGCAACTGTGCAAATGTGATTCACACATACTCACATTTCACTGATGTCCAAAAACCCAACCAATGTACGAGACCACACAAAAGGTTTTTGTCTACATCCTGAACTTGCTCCCTCTTTGTCTGTTTCAGTCTCAAAGCCTCCTCTGATTTTGTCACTGGGGAGATTACGTAATCCTAAAGGTCCACTTCCTTCAGCATCTATGAATGGTGACTGCACAAACTCTGCCATCTTCTCACTATTAAGTTCAACATTTTTTAAAAAAACAAAACAAAAAAACAGCATTTGTACATAAGCTACTCAAATGGTTCGATCACTTGAGGAGCTCACTGCTATGAAAACAACCGAATCTCAGAGTCCTGCTGAAAGAGATATGTTACAGCAGCAATGTCATGACAGTGTTTTGGAACTGCTGTAAGAACACATGAGGGAAATACCATGTGTTCTTTTATGTGGCTTTAAATTGTTCAGCTTGGGTTTGTGCAAGTACAGTTTAAGTAATTTTTTTTTATCAGTGGCCTGGCCTGGTCTCACAGGAATGTGTCCAAATTTGATCCCTTCAACCGCCGCTCTGGATCTGCAGCATGGTCACTTTGTGCCCGACATCCAACTCTCATTTGTGTGTTTTTATCATAACAGGAGGACAGACACCCATGCACTGCCCCTGAAAGATGCTGTCCTTGTCAAGATGTTTAGAGGCCAGGGTACTTTTCACCCTGGATATGATGGCCTGAAGCTCAGGGTGTGGACAATGCATATTCTCCTCCTCTTTTTCTTTCATCCCTCTGTTTGTATTTCTTGTGGTCCGCTGTGTCGTACAGTGATTTTTTGTGATGAAATATTGTATCTGTCTGTTCCATATACTGTATCTGAGGTGAAAATATTTAAATACACATTATGTTCTGATCATTGTTTAATTTTGTCCTGCCTCTCCTCTGTGGTCGGGGAAATATGATGAAAATGAAATGAGGTCCATTGGTGGCCAAGCAGGAAAATAAAAATACAATGGATATTAACCTGCAGTTATTATCACATTTACTAAGATGATTAACAAAAGTGTCAGATCTCATTCAGATGACTGTCCAATTACATTTTTATGATAAAAAGTGCATTTTAATAATGCTTTCAATTATTTACTCTTGATATAATGTATGTATATGTGTGCAGAATGAGCACGATCAAACTGGATCATTCATTATAATGTTATATCCCAAAACATTTTTTTCTGAAATGGTATCGAAACAATTATTTTTGTGTGAGTGGTTTTGATGCCTCTTTTGCATTCCAGCCATGCAGCACTACTCAGGCATTTGGAACGAGGCAATTGTGCTTTGGTCGTCAGACATTCTAACAGGAGTTCAGATGAGGACACGAGCAGAGATTTCAGAGAAATGAAGAAAAGGCTGTATGGGAATTACAACATTTATGGAAAGGAAGTAATCTGAGTGAAGGAGGCCTTGAGAATTGTGTACATTTTTCATTGATCAGTTTGTATGTGTGTAGTGTGTGTGCGTGTGGTATGAAACATAAACTTCCATTTCTCATCCTTGCACTGCCCCACTGTGTTGAGAATGTGAAAATATTGGACAATTATGCCAGTTATCTTCAAAAGATCAACCCAAGGGAATTGCGCATCAAAAAACAAATGTATGGCTTATCGTCTAATATAATATTTTAGGCCTACATGGATGCTAAAAGAGCATGTAGTCATAAGTTAGACATAAAAAGAAAGAAAGAGACTTAATCTGTTTACTACCCCATTCTCTGTGTTCTCTATTTGAGTGGTTTGATATTTGTCTTGCCAGTGTCTGGCTGCATTAGTGTACTCCTGTTTCTTGGTTATTGCTTATATGTGACCCTGGACCACAAAACCAGTCATAAGTCGCACGGGTATATTTGTAGAAATAACCAAAAATACATTGTATGTGTCAAAATTATCGATTTTTCTTTTATGCCAAAAATCATTAGGATATTAAGTAAAGATCATGTTCCATGAAGATATTTTGTAAATTTTGTACCGTAAATATATAAAAAAATTATTTTTGTGAGTGGATATGCATTGCTAAGGACTTCATTTTCTCAATATTTAGATTTTTTTGCACCCTCAGATTCCAGATTTTCTGCCAAATATTGTCATATCCTAACAAACCATACATCAATGGAAAGCTTATTTATTCAAATCTCAATTTCAAAAAATTGACCCTTATGACTGGCTTTGTGGTCCAGTAATATACGCAACAAAAATGCTCACCTGCAGCACCTGGCAAATACAGTTTACATTCAGCGCTTCCAGGTTCAATGTCAAAACATCGACTTATTATTGGCCGGCTCCTGCGTCAGCATTACACGTATGCGTCGTGCTGCTCAGCGTCGACTAATACTGAGCCGGCGTTCTGACGTAAAAACCTTGAAGCGCTGAACGACACAGAAGAGAAGATATTATTGAATAAAGTCGTTATTTTTGTTTTGTTTTTTGCACACAAAAAGTATTCTTTTCGCTTCATAAAATTACGTTTGAACCACTGCAGTCACATGGACTATTTTAACGAAGTCTTTAGTACCTTTCTGGACCTTAAAAAAGTGGTGGTTAAATTGCTGTCTATGAACGAGTCATATACCTCTCGGATTTCATCAAAAATATCTTAATTTGTGTTCCGAAGATGAACGAAGGTCTTACGGGTGTGGAACGACATGAGGGTGAGTAATTAATGACAGAAATTTCATTTTTTGGTGCAAGTAGGCCTACTTGTTATGGTTCATTAAGAAACATGAATTGTTTATTAAGGAACAAGTAAAAGCAGTAAAGTTTAAATGGGAAAGTGATGTACAAGAAGTCAATTTTAACGATTTGTTTGTGTTTACTGGTGTATAGAAACACCATCTCTTCTGCAAATGGACCTTTTGTTTTTAAAGTGGTTGTTGCAAACCACCAGTGGGCTTATTTTACAAAAATAACAAACATGATCTGCCTATTCCTGATAGTGTTAGCCTAATTGAAAGGAAAGGAAGGATTTATAATGATTATCAGCATCCAAATTTCTAGTCTCCACTGGCTGCACACTTCAGAGCATGCGTCATGAGGGTATTACTCACCTAATGAATTATGAAGTGTGGCTATTTGTACATCCTACTCATTTGACGCGCTGTTTTTCCACACTACTACATAGTAGTGAAATATGTTCGCGCGCGGGGGTGGTGTGTGCGCGCGTGACTGTCTGACTGTTTGAATGGTTCCTTCCAGTGACTGCTATAATCTGTCCTGTTCCAATTCACACAAACCGATTTTTTCCATGAAGACATTATTTAGTATGTCTAATAACCTGTTTTTCTCTTGGGAAACGTTGGCTGGTGTAGGCAAAAACTTGACTCACACGCGCACTGGTATTTGTTGATGATGTCCAGCGCGAGCCCTCAAGCCAGAAAGTCACGGTGGCGCCGACTCTCCATTTCTGGTGTCTGCGCTCCCACGGGTCACTCAAAGCTCGAGAGAGGGGAGAGGCATGGCAGCTAGTAACTTTAGCGGACTAAGAGGCATTTCACATCGTGTATTTATTATAGGTCTGTCGGTGCTAGTGCTCGTCCAACTACTGGTTAGTTTAACGGTGCCGCGCGCATACAGCAGCACGAGCGATGACGATCCAGCTTTTCTCGTAATAAGCATAGAGAAGAATGATGGCAGGTTGCTGACGTCTGAGGTTAGAAAAAATGATTTGGAAAGCAGTCTCTGGACTGACGAGGATTCAAGACTGACAGGATACGAAGACGAAAACGAGCTTGAAGGACCTCAGGTAATCTGTTTTTATGTTTCAGTTTTAGGGATATGGTCTTCCTGATATGCAACTCTTAGTAAATAGGCTGAATTTTAAAACGAATATAAATTTGTTGCAGCTTGGAAAACATATGTGTGACTTGGCAAAATACTCGGGGATCCCTCCTAGACACTTTAACATGGACAAATGTCCTGAAAAATAGTCTCTCACTCTCCCTTTCTCTGTTTGTCTCACTGTCCGCCCCCACAACAGTGAGTTCCTCAGTGAGTCATATCCCCTCTTCCTCTAGTCTAGAGTCTCCATGGTTACTAAACAGGGTTGTTGTATGTTTTGGGAGAGGCTCAATTTCCAACAGCCTAACTTTTCTCTTTTTGTTCAACCTCTGGTTTCAAAAGGGCACATTCTGTGACCCTGAACAAGCTGAAACTTCTCCTGCCTGAAGCACAGTGGCTATCGGATGCCTGACCCTCCTCCACTGCATCCCTGTTTTCACATTTTTGTATGTGCATTTGAAATTTGGCCAAGATGAGAGAGATCTTTCTGTTTGTGTGTTTACAGGCCGCAGCTAGAGAGCTGATTCTGCAGCCATGGGCATCAGAACAACCCTCGTTTTTTGCAGAGCTGCTGCGTTTTACTCAGTTCATCACCACAACAGAGGTACAAACTTACTTTAATGTTTCCTGGCTTGATCATTCTTGTCTTTCATAACAATATGAAGGTGCATATTATAAAAATGGACTTCCAAAGCGAGATATCTGGGCCCTCATTTATCAATGGTGCGTACGGACAGATTTGTGCGAAGTGAGTGCGTAAGAACAGTTTCACACAAAGTGTGGGATTCACCAACTTGCACTTATATGTAGAAATGTGTGTAAATATAAGCACACCTCTGAGCATGCTTACGCAGATAATCTAGTGGTAGAATAGGGACACTACACACAAAAATCATTTAAGAGTGTAACAGTATGAATTAAGCAATCCACATGTCTTGTGTTTCCTTTAATTATAAAACACTCAATTTATCAATTGTCTAGTTTTACACACAATGCGTAATTGGTGTCAAACCCTACACTGTAAAAAAGAAAAAATATATGGTGAAGTAAATACTACAGATAAAACAAACAAATGTAAGTTATTTAGTAGTACTCAATTTAAGCTTGTAGAAATTAAAGCGTAAATATCAACATTATAAAATTAAGTAAAACTACTCAACTTTTCTGATACTGGTGTTCCCATCATGCACTGGGCCTTGAATACTTAATGAGGTAAATTTTTCGCTGTTTGTACATTGTTTTATCATTGCTTTTGTGGTTAGGTTTAGTAACTATTTTGTGACATTTGGAGTTCATTTTCTACTCAAAATGCCACAATCACACTCAAAAATGTTCCATCGAATGTTACCGTCATTATGTGTTGTGTACCAAGTATTGAGGTTTCTGTGTTCAAGTGTAGATTTAATTTGAATATGTAGATATGGTGTCTACCCAATATCTATTGTATTACTAGATGTTTCTAAGTAAAGCATACACATTAATAGCATGGTTTCATTCTGTGTTATATTGTTTGTGTAAAATGTATTGCAAAATAATTTAACTAAATAGAAATTACTCTACTTTTTACTGGTCAAGTTAAAATTACTTATAATTTTACTTATCTTAGCTAAGTAGAGTAACTTAAATCCATATTTGAAATTTACTTAAATAGTCTATGTGTGCAAAAACTTTAAGTAAACTTTATCTTTATTTTATTTATTCTTGCGTTATTGGAAGACTTTGCAAACAATGCGCTCCACAGAGAGCATGTTTTCCAAGATCATGCTGATCTGCTTGGGAAGAGCTCTCTTTGCCATTATTGCGGTGAGGAAAAAACACAATAACGTAATTTTTAAAGGGAAGTGTTGTCACCATATATGGTTCATTGTTGGCGTTTCCAAATGCTAATGACCGTGAACGTGAACGAGCATGGTACTTACGCACATGTGGGATTTATCAACAACGATTGCTTACTCATATGCGTAAGAACTGCGTGCGCATGTTTGATAAAAGTGGATTTTCTTGTACTTAGGCACATTCTAAATTTCATTCGTTGGACAAAATGTAGAACCTTTTCTACGCACTGTTGATAAATGAGGGCCCTGGACTTTTGCTGTCACACTCTGCAGGTGAACTGCTCTGTGGTCCAGGATTCAGATAGGAATCAATCAAAACGCTTTCCGGATCACTCTGATGTTTTATGCATCGACCACTGGAAGGGCAAAAGAGGCTGTGTGGCCTACTCATTCAGGTAAACATGTATAAAATTAAAGCAGATTAAGTTCTGATTCTTACCGAGGTGGACGCCACCTCCTAACCCCCCAAAAATGCTTATTTAATTGAAGCTTTCCCCAAAAATGTAAGTTATCTCTTTTTAAAATGAAAGTAGCGACACATTGTGATGTGCATTCAAATAAAATAGAAAATTTAATTAAAAGAAAAAAAAAATGTAGGGTGGGTTGCAACTTCCGTCGATGGCGGGAGATGTGAATAAAACTTGCAGTCTATAGAGTGCAGCAGTCTGGTTACTGGAAGTAAAAATCCCATTTATTCTCCGTAGGCATATTGATTTCTAATGGTAACTTATAAAGCTTTAACCTACTGTGAGTTACGAGTTTGTTAATCTGTGCTCTTGTTGAAGACATCGGTCTGCATTATATCAACTTATATTTTAAATAATTGCTTTTAAAGGGTTAGTTCACCCAAAATTAAAATAATGTAATTTATTACTCACCCTCATGTCATTCTACACCCGTAAGACCTTTGTTCATTTTCAGAACACAAATTAAGATCCGATTAAAATCCGATGGCTCAGCGAGGCCTCCATAGACAGCAATGCCATTCAAACTCTCAAGGTCCATAGAGGAACTAAAAAACATATTTAAAACAGTTCATGTGAGTTCAGTGGTTCTATCTTAATATTATAAAGCGACAAGAACACTTTTTGTGCACCAAAAAAACAAAATAACGAATTTTCAACAATATCTATATGGGGTGATTTCAAAACACTGCTTCATGAAGCTTCAGAGCTTTATGAATCTTTTGTATCAAATTAGTGATTCGGATCTCCTATCAAACAGCTAAACTGCTGAAATCACGTGACTTTGGCGCTCCGATTCACTGATTCGATTTGTAAATCTCTGAAGCAGTGTTTTGAAATCGGCCCATATAGATATTATTGAAAAGTCGTTATTTAGTTTTTTTGGCGCACTTTTGCAATGTAAAAGTTTTAGCATATTTTGCAATGTAAAATATTGTTTCCATACATAATCTACATCATTAAATTAATAGTTTTATAGTTATCCATATTTTTAATTCTCAATGCTTCAATGGATTATAGTTTTTTCCCTCATTAAAGTAAACAGTCTTGCCTTTTCATTTGATTTTCAAGTACTTTTTTGCTTCAAATCAAGGTTTGTAATGTGATTCACCTCGTAGCTGGTTGGTTTGATTTATAGCCAATAACTCTCAAACAAAGACATTTAAAAAAATCCCTATGGAAAAAAATGAATAGGAAATATTCTTCCGGAACCAAGGCCACTGAAAAAGGCCAACTCTGCTTTAAGAAAGGGCCGGGGTTCAAGCAGAATAAACGATTAGAGAAGTCCAGCGTTCGTCACCAGAGAGAGGTCTGTTTCAACCGAAAATCGAGTTATGAGATTTTTATTGAAAATTATGTGGTATGGAAGATCAGTAACATCATTAACATTTCATGCAGATTTGTTAATATTTTTTGTGCTTGTTCTTGAGGTTTAAGGTAGCACAGTGTCTTTTGTTTGGACTTCTTTGAAACAGCCAGCACATTTAAGACCAGACTTGTTCATTTCAAAGCATGTCAGCCATTAAGGGTTCCTTGTTTCTTTGTTAAACTGGAAGGGTGGGATTTGTTGTATATAATCTCCAACAAAAAACAACAACAACAAAACCGAAGGTTGCCCCAGATTCTGTAGCTCTTTTCCTCGACATGTCATAACTGATGCAGGGAAACAGTAATTGCTTGGACTGTTCATTGGGATGTTTCAGGCTGTTCCAAAATGAACAGAATATTTTGTCTGTATCTTCATAGTCTGGATGGGAAGGATGCTGCATTTTTAGACACAATGTTGTACGCGGGGTGTGAGGTTCATCGCTTTGACCCCAGCGGTCGAGGGGGTCGAGATCCTGCATATATTAAGAATCATCGGGTTTGGTTAGACTGGAGAAACCCACGCAGTCACTCACAAGCAGGCCTCGTGGGTAATGTACAGCACAGGCTGCTTGACATTATGGAGTCCCTGGGCCACACCACGGTACTTACACCCAAATACACTCATTCAGACTTCTGTTTCTCCGACATGTCACAAATAATTTCACACTCACCGTCCAGTGCTGAATCAAACTAAGGTTCTGCCTTTATGTACTTTAAGTCTATGTTCACAGAAGGCCGTCATAGCAAAAGTGACTCTTAATAAGGTATATACAGTACACCGATCAGGCATTACATTATGACCACCTTCCTAATATTGTGTTGGTCCCCCTTTTGCTGCCAAAACAGCCCTGACCCGTCGAGGCATGGACTCCACTAGACCCCTGAAGGTGTGCTGTGGTATCTGGCACCAAGATGTTAGCAGCAGATCCTTTAAGTCCTGTAAGTTGTGAGGTGGAGCCTCCATGGATCGGACTTGTTTGTTCAGCACATCCCACAGATGCTCCATTGGATTAAGATCTGGGGAATTTGAACACCTCAAACCATTCCTGAAGCATTTTTGCTTTGTGGCAGGACACATTATCCTGCTGAAAGAGGCCACAGCCAACAGAAAATACCGTTTCCATGAAAGGGTGTACATGGTCTGCAACAATGCTAAGGTAGGTGGTACGTGTCAAAGTAACATCCACATGGATGGCAGGACCCAAGCAGAACATTGCCCAAAGCATCACACTGCCTCCGCCGGCTTGCCTTCTTCCCATAGTGCATCCTGGTGCCATGTGTTCCCCATGTAAGCGACACACGCACCCGGCCATCCATGTGATGTAAAAGAAAATGATTCATCAGACCAGGCCACCTTCTTCCATTGCTCCGTGGTCCAGTTCTGATGCTCACGTGTCCACTGTTGGCGCTTTCGGCGGTGGACAGGGGTCAGCATGGGCACCCTGAATGGTCTGCGGAAATGCAGCCTCATACACAACAAACCTTGTATTCTGACACCTTTCTATCAGAACCAGCATTAACTTCTCGAGCAATTTGTGCTACAGTAGCTCGTCTGTTGGATCGGACCACACGGGCCAGCCTTCGCCCCCCACGTGAGCCTTGGCCGCCCATGACCCCGTTGCCACTCTTCCTTCCTTGGACCACTTTTGATAGATACTGACCACCGCAGACCGGGAACACCCCACAAGAGCTGCAGTTTTGGAGATGCTCTGACCCAGTCGTCTAGCCATCACAATTGGCCCTTGTCAAACTCGCTCAAATCCTTACGCTTGCCCATTTTTCCTGCTTCTAAAACATCAACTTTGAGGACAAAATGTTCACTTGCTGCCTAATATATCCCACCCACTAACAGGTGCCGTTATTCACTTCACCTGTCAGTGTTCATAATGTTATGCCTGATCGGTGTTTGTGTATTCTATTTAATCTTTGGTCATAAAAGAGCAGATTTCATACTAATACAATAATTTTGAAGTGTCATTTTTGCTTGATCTCAAAATGTCACATTCATTTAGTGTCTGTTTGTGTAGGTGGATGTCCTGCGTATGGATTTGGAGAGCGCCGAATGGCGCATTTTAGAAAGCTGGATTAAGGATGGAACTCTCAAAAGGATCAATCGGCTCATTCTGACCATTCATCTGCAGTGGGCGGGGTTTGAGGTGGGTGGAGATGAAGAGGAGGTGGTGCGTTTTTGGTACAGTGTACTGAGAGCCGTCCGCATCTCAGGACTCCAACTCGTGCATTCCGCACACGGCCCGGGACACATAGTGCTGAGACACAAACTGGCCAACTCACACAGCTCATACACGCTCAGCTGGATAAGGACAAGAGAGCAGGCCAGATAACCAACTGCAAAAACTCTATAGACACAGAAGCAAAACTGAAAAATGATGATAGATGTGTCTAAGAGTACTTTAAACCAAAACAGGGTTGTTTAATAAAGTTGACATGTAAAATGCATACATCACATTTTAAAGAGGTAAAGTTGCATATGATTTGTTTGTCTACTACATGCTAAGAAATGCCGTCTAGTGGTTGTGAACGGTACTGCATTGTGCGCACAATTAATTTTTTTATCATTTAACAGTCATATTATTCACTTTAAAGTAATTAGGGCTACGTGCAATATTTTTCAAGTGCATTGTTTAATATGAAATAAAATATACACACAAAAAAGTTCTTATTTGTTCTTCATTGAGCAATGAAATAATGGGCTGCATCTGATTCACACACACAAAAAAGCTAAAATCACAGTCCCACTTGTTGTTCTCTGAATTTCGCCATGTTTCGGATTTGTTCGGACTGGCCCGACGTTCAGGAATTAGCCAAACAGATGTTTTCAAGCAGCTAGGGTGGAGTTGCGCTTCTAAGATTCCAGTTTCCATATCCGCCCCTTTTCTGTGATTGACGGGCTCATCAGCCAATCGAATCTTTGGATTAACACGCGCCGTCCAATGAAAAGTTACCAAATGCGGGACTGAACTGTCGCTGCTCTTGTTACAGTACTTGTAGACATTTTGTCGGCTCAGAAAATTATGGACGGCATTAAACTCAGGGAATGGTACTGCTGAGGTAGTTGAGAAGCCAGAAGACGTCGGCATTTACGGCCAAATCTTTACAAATATTCAGGTAAGACTGTGAAGTACTTTAAATGTGCGTAAAGTGTGAAAGAGTCGCTGTTGGGTTGGCGAGTTGACAGTATGTAGCTAACGCTAATCACTTCCTGCTCTTCACAGACGCTTCACAGAGTTTAGGCCTCCGCTAAACTTTTTTAAACCCTCGTGACAAATAACCTTGTGTCATTTTGATATCACCATAGCGTTTACTTCTGAACTAGACATCAGTTTGCTGGGAACAGCTTTGATTTGATCTTATCTTTCTTTCCACAAACACAGTTAGGCTGGTATGTTGTGAGCCTCCACTCCCTCCCAATGTAGGAAGTCTGATGGTGAACATTTATTCCTTCATGCTCAGACACTAATTCCTGACTCTTACCAGAATTATATGATTTAAATGTGTGAAATGAATCCTATATTTAACATTCTTAAAAGTGATATCAAACCTGGACTTTAAAAAAAATTACAAATTAATTTATTTGTAAGCTTATTGCGTAGTTATGCTTGGAGTAAATTGTTTTATTATTTTTTTATTATTGTTATTTATTTGTTTTAACTCAATGAAACCTGCCAAATTGTGTATACATCATTTTTGGCCAGGCTGTGATGCAAAAAAAAATAAAAATAAAATAATGAACACGTGCAAAAACAAGAGAGAACCAATAAAATATGAATAGATGATTATGTAGTAGAAAGTGTATGCTTTTTCCTGTGAGCTTTTTGTTTTTCTATGCATTTTTTGGCCGAATAATTTTGTTAAACACCTTGATCAAGTGTAGTGTTTTGTTCTACCGTCATATATAAATTATTTTCCTCATATTTTGATAGGTTAATCTGTTAAATTAGATTTAATAATTAGAATTAATAGGGTCATTAAAAACATATCACTTTTGGCCACTACTGTGTGTATATGTGTGTGTGTATATATATATATATATATATATATGTATATATATATGTATGTGTGTGTATATACACTACCGTTCAAAAGTTTGGGGTCAGTAAGGTTTTTTTTAATGTTTTAAAAGAAGTATCTTCTGCTCACCAAGCCTGCATTTATTTGATTAAAAATACAAACAAAAACAGTAATATTGTGAAATATTATTCCAATTTAAAACAGCTGTTTATGTCAATATACAGTAAAGTGTAATTTATTCCTGTGATCAAAGCTGAATTATCAGCATCATTACTTCAGTCTTCAGTGTCACATGATCCTTCAGAAATCATTCTAATATGATGATTTGATGCTCAAGAAACATTCATTATTATTATCAATGTTGAAAACAGTTGTGTACAAATTTTTTTCAAAATTCTTCGATGAATAGAAAGTTCAAAAGAACAGCATTTATTTAAAATAGAATATTTTCTAACATTATAATTGTCTTTACTGTAACTTTTGATCAGTTTAACTCATCCTTGATGAATAAAAGTATTGATTAATTTTATTTCTATCCCCCAAAAATAAAATTAAAATTCTTACTGACCCCAAACTTTTGAACGGTAGTGTTTAATGTTACAAAAGATTTAGATTTCAGACAAATGCTGTTCTTTTGAACTTTCTATTCATCATAGCATCATGAAATAAAAATGTAAATAACTGTTTTCAACATTGATAATAATCATAAATGTTTCTTGAACATCAAATCATCATATAAGAATGATTTCTGAAGGATCATGTGACACTGAAGACTGGAGTAATGATGCTGAAAATTCAGCTTTGATCACAGGAATAAATTACACTTTACTGTATATTGACATAGAAAACAGCTGTTTTAAATTAGAATAATATTTCACAAAATTACCGTTTTTGTTTGTATTTTTAATCAAATAAATGCAGGCTTGGTGAGCAGAAGATACTTCTTTTAAAACATAAAAAAATCTTACTGACCCCAAACTTTTGAACGGTAGTGTATATATATATATAAGAAATTTAAAAAGTGACAGTAAAGACATTATAATGTTCTAAAAGGTTTGTATTTCAAATAAATGCTGTTTTTTGAACGTTCTATTCTTAAAAGAATCTTGGAAAAAAATGAAAAATATATCACCAGTTTCCCCTAAAAATCTAAAAATGTTTCTTGAGCATCAAATCAGCATATTGGAATGATTTCTGAAGGATCATGTGACACTGAAGACTGGAGTAATGATGCTGAAAATTCAGCTTTGATCACAGGAATAAATTACACTTTACTGTATATTGACATAGAAAACAGCTGTTTTAAATTAGAATAATATTTCACAAAATTACCGTTTTTGTTTGTATTTTTAATCAAATAAATGCAGGCTTGGTGAGCAGAAGATACTTCTTTTAAAACATAAAAAAATCTTACTGACCCCAAACTTTTGAACGGTAGTGTATATATATATATAAGAAATTTAAAAAGTGACAGTAAAGACATTATAATGTTCTAAAAGGTTTGTATTTCAAATAAATGCTGTTTTTTGAACGTTCTATTCTTAAAAGAATCTTGGAAAAAAATGAAAAATATATCACCAGTTTCCCCTAAAAATCTAAAAATGTTTCTTGAGCATCAAATCAGCATATTGGAATGATTTCTGAAGGATCATGTGACACTGAAGACTTAAGTAATGATGCTGAAAATTCAGCTTTGATCACAGGAATAAATTATATTTTACAGTATATTCACATTGAAAACAGTTATTTTAAATTGGAATAATATTTCACAAAATTACCGTTTTTGTTTGTATTTTTAATCAAATAAATGCAGGCTTGGTGAGCAGAAGATACTTCTTTTAAAACATTAAAAAAATCTAACTGACCCCAAACTTTTGAACGGTAGTGTGTGTGTATATATATATATATGTATATGTGTAAAAAAAAATATATATATATATGTGTGTGCGTGTGACTGTGACCTGTAAAAACCACAATAGAAACACTTTTTTTTTTAAAATATACTTTATATATAGAACAACTTTATTAAAATAACTGAACATTTTTGTTTATGTAATGGTGTAGTATTTACTAATAGTATGTATTAGTGTTGTATACTGTATAGTATAGTATGTACTATTGGTGTAGTATTTACTTTCAAACCCGAAGACAAGAAGAGTTAAAGGGTAGTTGCTTGCTGGTGTTGAACTGCAGAAATCAGGCTATAAGTTGCATCTTGGCAGAAGAAACACAGCAGCAGTTTTGGTTCTGCTTTGAGCACATATACTTGTGTGTTTGTGTGTGTTTGTGTGTGTTGGATATGTGCGATCGGAATATAAAAAGAGCAGCAGTGTGTTATGGATCCTACCAGCCCAGCTAATGACAGTATCTGTAATGCATTGTGTATGTGAATTTTTTTTTTTTTTTTTTTNNTTTTTTTTTTTTTTTTTTTTTTGTCTAAAAGAGGAAGGTGACTGATAAGCTCCCATCATGCCTTTGGTGACGCGAAACATCGAACCAAGGCACCTCTGTCGCCAGACACTGCCAAATACGATCAAGAGTGAACTGGAGTGTGTGACCAACATCACACTTGCCAACATCATTCGCCAGCTCGGATCACTTAGTAAGTGTTTGTGTAATGAAGTGTTTACAGAAGAAAATCAGTTGTGTGTTTCTGCTTTTAACATGTCATTTAATCATAGGTAAGTATGCAGAGGATGTGTTCGGCGAACTGTTTATTCAAGCCAGCTCGTTTGCTGAACGGGTCAACACGCTGGGAGAGAGAGTGGACAAGCTGCAGGTCAAAGTCACCCAGCTGGACCCTAAAGAAGAGGAAGGTAAGAAACAGACTGGGTTATTATCAAGGCATTTCATTAATTTATGGGGCTTATGAGTCATATAAAATACAATTCTTTTTGGACCACATTGGTTTGTTGCAGAAAACAGAATAAGAACGATAAGAACATTTGGCCGATATATATTAAGGCTGATAAATAATGGATTATTCCCTTCAGCTGAGACACTTCAGATGCGAAACTGTCCGCCAGAATGGGTTTTGAATTGCTTGAAATATGATTGAAATCACTTCAA
Organism: Anabarilius grahami; assembly: GCA_003731715.1. Classification (NCBI taxonomy): domain Eukaryota; kingdom Metazoa; phylum Chordata; class Actinopteri; order Cypriniformes; family Xenocyprididae; genus Anabarilius; species Anabarilius grahami. The sequence goes on from RJVU01028973.1 coordinate 3,480,573, forward strand.
AAAGCAAAATACAGTTAAGTGCAACATGTGCAGCGCAAGTCTGTCATTAAGGCTACATAATATTATAATGAAAACATTATAATTGTGTGCTTGGGACATGGGTTTTAAAGGTGAGACTTTTGTTTTTGTAATCAGGCTCTCAAAAACGTTATAAAAATGTGGATTTAGATTAATCGGCCAATATATGGGTTATCGCCTTATAAAGAATAATATAATATAAAGAATTATTGTTTATCGGGCAAAATTTTCATATCGGTGCATCCCTAGTATGCATGTTAACTCTTTTGTTAAGTTAACTCTTTTGATTAGTTGAATTGTATTATTTTCTTTATTTACTGTTTGTTTACTGTTCATTTTTTTCCCCCCCATATCCAACTTTTGTTTTTCTTTTGTATTATGTTATATATTTATTTTTCTTTTCAGTTTCTATGTGTGTGTGTGTTCAACTCTTTTGTTTAGTTGTTTTGTATTTTTCTTTGCATTTTCTTTTTTTACATAACTTTTCGTTTAGCTCTTTTGTGTTATTTTATTTGTATTTATAATTTTTTTCTCATTTTTTATGCGTATCCAACTCTGTATCCAATCTCTCGTTCCAGTTTCTCTTCAGGCAATCACCAGCCGCAAAGCCTTCCACTCCAATTTCATCCAGGATCAGCAGCTCTTCATTAGGTTGTCACTACCACAGCCCATCCATGAGACCTATCTGACCTGCAACGAGCCACCCCCCCTCAACAACCTGAGCTCTTACAGGTATACACATTAACGCACATCTGACCACCGTTTACCGACCGAATAAAGGCAGAACGATGTAGTTTTTTCATTTAAATTAACTTTAAAGAGGACCTATTATGCTTATTTACATGTTCAACTTTCTTTAGTGTGTAATGTTGCTGTTTGAGCATGAAAAATGTCTGCAAAGTCCCTCCAGCGGGAGTTATTCTCTATATCAGTGTCACTGTTTCTGAACTCCCTGAAACGCCTCCATTGTAGTCTTGAGTTTTCTTCCAGGAAAAAACACGTCACAATATTCCTCATTTAAATAATTTCCGCCCAAGGCATATGCAGAATAAAGGGGTGGGGCCTGGTTGAGTTAGTTAGTAGTGTGTTGACATTTCCCAAACACACTCGAAGTGGTTGACCAATCACGACACACTGATCCAGCCGACCAATCAGAGCACAATGTGCTTTTTTTGTGTGTTTTTTAAGTGTTCAACGTGATAAAAGTGTTTTCTGTTTTCCAGGGATGATGGTAAGGAGGCTCTGAAGTTCTACACTGATCCGTCTTATTTCTTTGACCTTTGGAAAGAGAAAATGCTTCAAGATACCAAGGATATTATAAAAGAGAAACGCAGGCACAAGGTGAGAGATGCAGGTACACCACCTTAAAATACCTGTCAGAATGCACAAGCTTGTTTAACGTGTTATTGTATTTCTGTGTTTTTTGAGAGCAGAAGAAGAAAGACGACAACCCTAATCGAAGGAACTTGAACCCTCGCAAAATCAAAACCCGTAAAGAAGAATGGGAACGCCGGAAAATGGGGGAGGAGTTCGTTGTCCCCAAAAACGATGGCTTGGGGTAATAAAAACAACTTTTAGAGGATACTATTGATGTCTATGTAAGTTTAATATTATAATGTATGCGTCTCTAACAGTAACTCCTCAGAAATGTTGAACGGCAGTATTGGCTCTGGTGATGATGGCTTTAATCACTCTGATGGGTATTTGGACCAAAGCACTAACTCCTACAGCTATGATCCCGGCTCTCCTCTCCCGCCTCCAATGCAAGAGGACTTCCCACCACCACCACCTCCAGACATACCGTGAGTGTCTTAAAATAGCCTACGATTTCCCTGTTGTTGAGTATCAGATGCAGGTTCATTTCTGAGCTGATGAACGCTTGTTCTCTTCCAGGTCTAATGAATCTGGTGGTGCGCCTCCAAAGCGTAACAGTCTTTTAAGCCCCAGTCATCCTCCTCCAGCTCCACCAGCGATGCCTTCTTCTCCAGGCCGTCCAACTGTGGCTCCTCCTCTGGTGCCGCCACCACCTCCACCTCCCGGTGGCATGATGCCACCTCCACCACCGCTAGGTTTTGATTCACCCCCCTCTCCTCCTCCATTCTCCAACAATTTTGCATCTGTCCCACCTCCACCACCCATGGAATCCTGTATTCCAGCTCCTCCTCCGCCACCCATGCCAGGTGGACCACCTCCTCCTCCCCCTCCACCTCCTCCTCCAGGTCCTCCTCCACCCTCTGCTCCAGCCCCGCCTCCCTCAGCAGGAGCTCATGCTCCCGCCGCACCCAAAGCCCAGCCTGCTCCAGCCCAGGGTGACGCTCGCAGTGACCTTCTTTCGGCCATCCGTCAAGGTAACATAATTAGATACATTTACATACGCTTAATTTAGCCAGATTAAACAATAATTTAAATGTCATGTACACACTTCAAGGTGCGTCACATTTACCGTTACTCAGCTAAATCAGGGTTTCGGCAGATCTTAAAAAGGTCTTAAAGGATTAGTTTACTTCTGAATTAAAGTTTCCTGGTAATTTACTTACCCCCATGTCATCCAAGATGTTTGTCGAAAAGAAATTAGGGTTTTTGAGGAAAACATTCCAGGATTTTTCTCCATATAGTGGACTGAAGTTCTGAATGTCAGTTTCAGTGCATCTTCAAAAAGCTCTACACTATCCAAGACGAGGAATGAAACGATCGGTCATTTTCTAAAATAAAAAAAAATTATATACTTTTTAACCACAAATGCTCATCTTGCACTGCTCTGTTATGCGCCACGCATTACGTAATTATGTTAGAAAGGTCACACGTGATGTAGGAGAAAGTACCGATCCAGTGTTTACAAAGCGAACGTGCAAAGACTAAGTTAAACGGCCTTAACAAAAAAAGGTAACGCAACATCGCACAAAATGAGAAAATTAGATTAAGATTTGAAATGAGATTGAAAATTAGATTTATTTTTTTAGAAAATGGCTGATCGTTCACTAGATAAGACTCTTATTCTTCGTCTGGGATCATGTAGAGCTCTTTGAAGCTGCACTGAAACTGACATTTGGACCTTCAACCTGTTGAAGTCCACTATATGGAAAAAAATCCTGGAATGTTTTCCTCAAAATCCTTAATTTCTTTTCGAAGAAGAAAGAAAGATAGAAACATCTCAGATGACATGTGGGTGAGTAAATTATCAGGAAATTTTAATTCTGAAGTGAACTAATCCTTTAAGTTAATTTTTTCTGTGTCCATTGGCAGATATTTGTTCTTGTTTTAATCACAGACTCACTTCAGTTTGGTAAATTTCACAGACTTCATATTTTGTGTCATTTTGCATCTCAAGTAAATGTATCTTGATTTAAGAATGTTTAGATTTTTGTACTGGGGGAAAAAAAAGACGAAAAAAATATTTTTATTTTTGCAGTGTGATCAGAAGTTACAGAAAAGTTTTCCATGTTCTAGTGGTTGAGAGCAGAGCGATTCAAGCTAATTTTTGTAAAGTGAATTAAAAAATAACGGATATACAGTACAGTCCAAAAGTTTGGAACCACTAAGATTTTTAATGTTTTTAAAAGAAGTTTCGTCTGCTCACCAAGGCTACATTTATTTAATTAAAAATACAGTAAAAACAGTAATATTGTGAAATATTATTACAATTTAAAATAACTGTTTTCTATTTGAATATATTTGACAAAGTAATTTATTCCTGTGATGCAAAGCTGAATTTTCAGCATCATTACTCCAGTCTTCAGTGTCACATGATCCTTCAGAAATCATTCTAATATGCTGATCTGCTGCTCAAGAAACATTTAATGTGTACAATTGTACAAAATATTTGTGTACAATATTTTTTTTCAGGATTATTTGATGAATAGAAAGTTCAAAAGAACAGTGTTTATCTGAAATCTAATCTTTTGTAACATTATAAATGTCTTTACTGCCACTTTTGATTGATTTAATGCATCCTTGCTGAATAAAAGTATTCATTTCTTTAATTTCTTTTCAAAAAAATAAAAATAAAAATTCTTACTGACCCCAAACTTTTGAACGGTAGTGTATAATGCTACAGAAGCTTTGTATTTCAGATAAATGCTGTTCTTTTGAACTTTCTATTCATCAAGGAATCCTGAAAAAAAAAGTACACAACTGTTTTCAACATTGAAAATAATCATAAATGTTTATTGAGCAGCAAATCAGCATATTAGAATGATTTCTGAAGGATCATGTGACACTGAAGACTGGAGTAATGATGCTGAAAATTCAGCTTTGATCACAGGAATAAATTACTTTGTCAGATATATTTAAATAATACACAGTTATTTTAAATTGTAATAATATTTCACAATATTACTGTTTTTTACTGTATTTTTAATTAAATAAATGTAGCCTTGGTGAGCAGACGAAACTTCTTTTAAAAACATTAAAAATCTTAGTGGTTCCAAACTTTTGGACTGTACTGTATGTTAGAAGTCATATTTTCAAACTCTGAAGTGTTGCTAATACAACTCATTGTGTTTCACCCTAGACAATTATATTTAGAAAACATATTGATCTATAATTTTCCCTTCAATTTATTTAATAAATGTCCTTTTGTTGGTCTTCTTAAAAAGGTCTTTTAAAAAGTATTTAACCTTCATAGAACCTGCAGAAACACTGTACATTTTGCAGTGAAATCCAGTCATTCCAATAGGAATCCACTCGATCCTGAGTTTCGTGTGAGGATGGAAAAGTTCCCTGTGCAGATTTTGCTAATGTTCAAGTTGTCATGCGAATTTGCTGATAATTGTATCACTCCGTTTTTTGCAAAGTCTAACAGATATAGATAATGCAGTTGTAGCACGGCTTCACCCGGCATGTTTACACATTAATCCGACTAATTGTCCTTGGCATTGTGTGCACACTCTTAAAAACAGAGCTGACGCATGTTGTGTGTTTAATCCTTCAAAAATTGTGCCACGTATACTTGGGCAGAGAGATGAAGACTGTATTTAAACTACACAAAACAAGTTGCAGCTTGATTATAACTGAGTGCATGTAAACAAGCTGACTGTAAATCCTCTGACCATCTGGAATACTTCTGTTTCAGGTGATCTGATCTCACATATTGTGGTTTAACATATTGTAGTGTTTCTTAAAATGTGACTGAGCTTGCTGTAATTGTGTGTGTAGGATTTAACCTGCGTAAGGTGGAGGAACAGCGAGAGCAGGAGAAGAGAGATCACATGGGCAATGATGTCGCAGCCATCCTGTCCCGCCGCATTGCCGTGGAGTGCAGCGACTCCGAGGATGATTCATCCGAGTTTGGTGATGATGACTGGTCTGACTAACGCTATCGTCCCGCTCTTCGTCACCTGTGCTATGACATTAAGATCATTCCTTTTAGACCTCACACTTCTCATATTACCTGTTTACCTGCAGTGAGGCCAAAAGCAAATAAGGGGAAGCGGGCCAAATAGTGTGTGTGTGTTTGTGTGTCTGTGTGTGTCCAGAGTCTAATCTAAATGAGAGAGTGAATTATTTAGTTGATAAGCCTTCTCCTGTTTCAGAGCGGCTGTGCCTCTGTATAATGTGGCCAAAGGTAAACCGAGACTGTGTGCGCGTGTACTTGTGTGTATGTGCTTCCATATTTTCCTCTTTATGCATCAGTATCGTTTTTGTTACAATCCCACGATTTAACAATACTCTGTATAACCTAATCAACTAAAGCCTTCCTTACAACCAAGACGAGACACACTTTATAATGCAGATATTTAAAATAACAAGATGTGTGTCTGATTGTTCTTGTGCCTTGTTGGATGAAATAACCTTTTATTCCATTGTAACACACATCCACACGCTCCACGACCAAAAGTCGTTATCTGTTTAAATGGCATCCGGCTGTGTCCGTACGGTTTCGCAGCCCTCAGGTCTGACTGATGTAGTTTTTTGTCTTTGTTTAGCCCAAGTGCCTGCTTCATAATGCCTGTTGTTTTAATGCCAAAGTTTTAGAAATTATGCAAGATTTTTTTGAAATCAGAGAAAAGTTTTATTTGATGTATGTGGGTAATAATTACGAGAATTTTCTATCAGCAACTGAAATAAAAATCTTAAATATATAAAGTTGTGTCCTGCTGCTGTTACAGTCATTTCATAAGTGTGCTGTGTGCATAGCTGAACTGTTTTTGACATGTTTGAGCTTGTGTGTGCTGCTGCTGCTTTATTTGAGGTAAACATTGAATCCACACTGGGGCACTTTAGCTTTATGAATACTTTGGTACTTCATAGAAAATGAAGAATGCAACAGTCCAGCCTATAATATGACTGTTTTTATGGGCCTCCTTTATAAAATGTTGTGTAGAAACCGTCCTACATTTGATCTTACGATCATTTCTCAAATGTGCCTACGTGTGATTCAGAGAACGAACGTACGCATAAAAAACGTGCGTACGCCTCTCTTCCAGAAGTCAAATGATTTTGAATTTCTGCGCTGCTGAATGGTTTCAGATATCCGCCTTGTAAACGCCGCATAATCAATGTCATTAACATACAGCACCAGTCAGCGTCCAAATCCTTTACTTGAGAATGGCGAGGGACAAGATTTGCTTAGCGGTTTTTTTTTTTGTAGTTTAATACAAATTCAGAGATTTAATGCAAACACACATTCACAATATAAAGTTTATAAAGGACTATAAATATAAAGTTTTAATAATCATTCTAAATTTATGAGAATATTAAAGTCCACACCACAGATATAATTGCAACGACTCATTGGAATCACTATCAGAATAATTTTTTTTCCAGCCGAACGATTAAAAACAACGACAGCCAATCAGAGTCCACCTGACTTTAAAGAGCTCGCGCATTTAAAGTGGCAGAGGACAAAACGGTAGGGCGCGATTATAATTTAAAGTGGCAGACGAAAAAACGGCAGCGCGCGTTATAATTTAAAGTGGCAGACGAAAAAACGGCAGCGCGCGATTATAATTTAAAGTGGCAGACGACAAAACGCAGGGCGCAATTATAATTTAAAGTGGCAGATGAAAAAACGGCAGCGCGCGATTATAATTTAAAGTGGCAGACGACAAAACGCAGGGCGCGATTATAATTTAAAGTGGCAGACGAAAAAAACGGCAGCGCGCGATTATAATTTAAAGTGGCAGACGAAAAACGGCAGGGCGCGATTATAATTTCAAGTGGCAGGCGACAAAACGGCAGGGCGGGCGATTATAATTTCAAGTGGCAGACGACAAAACGGCAGTGCGCGATTATAATTTCAAGTGGCAGACAACAAAACGCAGGGCGCAAATATAATTTAAATTGGCAGACGACAAAACGACGGCGCGATTATAATTTAAAGTGGCAAACGAAAAAACGGCAGCGCGCGATTATAATTTAAAGTGGCAGGCGAAAAACGGCAGGGCGCGATTATAATTTCAAGTGGCAGACGACAAAACGGCAGGGCGGGCGATTATAATTTCAAGTGGCAGACGACAAAACGGCAGTGCGCGATTATAATTTAAAGTGGCAGATGACAAAATGGCAGGGCGCGATTATAATTGAAAGTGGCAGACGACAAAACGGCGGCGCGATTATAATTTAAAGTGGCAGACGACAAAACGGCGGCGCGATTATAATTTAAAGTGGCAGATGACAAAACGGCAGCGCTCCATTATAATTTAAAGTGGCAGACGACAAAACCCAGGGCGCGATTATATTGAACATAATGTTAAAGTGTGTTATCGTTATAGTTGTCTTTCTTGGTGTGAACGGGCCTTACGTGTCCTACTCAGTATCAACAGCACATTTAGTTTGCATTTAGTAAAAATATCTGATGCACAATTAATTAGACACTAGGTGATTCTAGATATTCTTAGTAGTGTTATTTTAGTATCACTGAGACACTATAGTTTTTATGAATATGTAGAATTAGTTTTTATTTTTATATTTTCTGTTTTAAAGGTCCTGTGTGTAAATTTTAGCAGCATCTAGTGGTGAGGTTGCAAATTGCAATATAGTGAAGCTACGGTGGCCATCACAGGACAAATATGTTGTCGTCTGAGACACAGAGAGTAGCCAGACAAGCAAACAAGAGCAGTTTGTCCATTTAGGGCTACTGTAGAAACATGCTTGTGCAAAATGGCGACAACATGTTATGTGAGGTCTTTATACACCACTGAAAACATAGTTATGTATATTATATTGCATTTCTGTCAATAGATACTCCTAAAATTTACACATTGTGCCTGTGTAATGTGTAATATTTAAAGATTTAGAAATTTTGTTTGTTTTAATTCATCAAGTTAAACTAAATTAATTGAGAAATGTTTGCGACCTTGGAAACGCGATCAAATCAAATACGTTTATTTTCAAGTAGCAAAAGTTTTTTTTAATGATTTTAGTCAGCTAAAGTAATCCTGATTCTTTGGATTAATATTTCAATATTTCACATTTTTGATATAATAATAATATTTGCAATTAACACAACAGAAAATGTACAAACGTTACAATTTATTACTTATAAACATTTTCCATAAAACATCTCATTTCAACAATAAAACATTCACTCATACATTTGGACATTTTGTGCAACATTAATACATTGTAAGTGCAAACATGACATTTATGAAGTATAAAAAACATCAGCCAGAATAACAAACGGCAAATCATTTGATTGATTGGTAAAAACGAACAAAATTCAAACAAGTTTCAGCTTAAAAGTCAAGTCATTGTCATAAAGTGCAAATGATTTTGATTCCATCAGTAACTCTGAACTTCAGAGGACATAAAATGAGGCACAAATCTGGGACATTAAAGCGAACAGGAGAGCTTCTGCTTGGACCCCTTTAGTTGGCAAGTAGCTAAAAGGATACAGTGGCAGTTTTCTCAGTATAACGTAAAAAAAAAGGACACATACTGCTACATAAACCCTTTTTAGAGTTAAATAAAACAATGCAGAGTAGATCAGGTCACTGACAGTGGTCATGTTAACTTTTCAGACAGGAGATTTGGCAACTGGCACAGTGACGTTCCCAAACAGGAACAGACATAAAATGTGAAACACAATCTTTAATGGCACCATAGAATCTTCTGAAGGGTTCAGCACATGATGGTCAGACATCACTGGGAGTGTGTGTGTTTTTGTTGGGTGTGTTTGGTAGACAACAGCAGCAGGCCTGTCGCAACACTCTCTGTATGTGTGTGTTTCTGTAGGCATAGATCAGAGGGTTCAGCAGAGAGTTTCCTGTGACCGGAACCAATGTGGCGTAAGTATACAGAGCCGGCGACGATCCGTCGGCCAGAAGACCATACAAGGCGAAGGGCATCCAGCAGCTGGCGAACGTGGCGAGGATGAGGGCGAGGGTGTGAACCCGACGACGCGTGTGCGTGCGAGCGGACGGGAGCGTGTGCCTCTGGAGGGCGATTTGGTGCGAGTGCCGAAGTACGACGCTGCAGATGCGGGTGTTCAGCTGCAGCATCAAAGCCAAGGTCAGCAGAAAGCCGCCACACAGGGTCGCGAGGTGCACTCGGGTCAAAGGGCGAAGCACGCTGCAGGATTCTCCGTCGTGCAAGCAGTTCCAGCCCAAGGCAGGCAGTGCGCCCTGAAGACCCGCAATAGTCCAGCCGACGGCCAGAGCGCAGAGTGTTTGCGCGTGCGTGCGGTGGGACCCGTACGTCAGCGCACGATGCAGCGAGAGGAAGCGGTCAAGGGTGATGCCCAACAGAGAGAACACGGACGCACTGAGCGCGCTCACCAACAGACCCACACTGCCCAGCTCTAGCGCTTCCGAGTACACGCATCGTCGAGACAGGAAGTGCAAAAGGAGCCCCACCCCTGCCAGGAAGTCCGCCCAGGCCAGGCTGCCGATTAGCAGGAACATAGGTGCCCTCAGAGACGACGAGGCGAAGATGGTGGCCACGACGATCGCATTCTCACAGCAGATCAAGACTCCTGATACGCACAGGGCGACATCCCATGGGGTCATCAACATGGACTCCATGGGTTTAGGGGTCATGTCGGATGGGGTGAGCTCCAGCAGTTGGTCCATCGCCAAGATGACTTCTAAGCCCACTTCAGAGTTGTTCAGGGCCATTTCTGTGAGGGAGGGAAAGAAGGCTTAGTCACGCAATCCACAGCAGGGTGACTGTCACTCTGTTCAGCACTACAGCTTCTGCACTCCACACTAACGTCTGACCTCATGATGACATGCAGAGGAAGATGAACAGCAGTTAACATCTTATTCAAGCTGACACTACACTACAAGTACTGCTGGAGATGCTAGCAAGGGCAAAAGCGAATTGAAAACACATTTTAATTTGTAAAAATTATATTTAATTATAATATATGTACACATTCTCCATTAAAAACATGTATACATAATATAATATAAATACACTATTACTACAAACTAGATTTTTATGCTTACCAAGGCTGCAATTATTTGATTAAAAATACAGTGTAATCAGTAATATTGTGAAATATTATTACAATTTAAAATAACTGTTTTTTATTTGAATATATTTTAAACTGTAATTTATTCTTGTGATCAAAGCTGAATTTTCAGCATTATTACCCCAGTCTTCAGTGTCACATGATCCTTCAGAAATCATTCTAATATGCTGATTTGCTGTTCAAAAACATTATTATTATTATCAAATTTGATAAAAATGGTAGTTTTCCCCCCCTAAAATTACAAATATCTTTGATGCCAACTATATTATATTAAATGATTTGTCAATTTCTATATTAATATAATAAAATATTAATAATATTTAATATTCACATTTGCATA
>RJVU01028973.1:3491460-3524773 GCA_003731715.1 Anabarilius grahami
TAAATATCATCAATCTATTTTAAAGCAATGTTTCCCAGCCTCTTTGTCTTATAACCCTGTAGCCCCATAATTAAATCTCACATATTATACTATACTATATATATTTCTTCATAATTAAATCTCACATATTATACTATACTATATATATTTCTTTTAACTCACACGACAGTGTATAGCCTATAGTTTTATGCACATTACATTATCAGTAATAACAATCCAAACAAACTGACAATTATTACAATCATTTCAATAGGGTTTGTAGGTTTAAGCAAATGAAATATTTCCATACATCCCCTGAATCCTACACGTGCACCTGCATGGGAATCACCGTTTTGAAGTTCAGGCAGACTGGTATAACATTCACGGTTATGTAAGATATACAAGAAGCACCAATGCCATCCCGTAATGCCTTAAATATTCTCCCTGCGCATTTCTGACAACACAACCAGGCTTCTAGTCAATTTGAAGCAGAGAAAGATGCATAAAGAAGACTTACGGAAGCGTTAGAAGATTGCAAAGCGGACAGTTCTTCACGCCACCATCCAGCTGGAGGTCCCAGAAATCTGAGCTCGAGCCGCCAATGAATAAGGGGGTCCGCCGAGACGCGTGCAAGTCCAGACCTTGTGCAAAAGATATCTTGCAAAGCGAGGTTCCTTAGTAGCTCCGCTGTATTCAGTCTTTCGAGCGCTTCTGTATAACACTCAGCTCGGTGGGCTGCGAGCTATACCCTCACCGATTCCCCTATGACGTCAGTTACGATGATGAGGGGCGATTCTGCCCCGGTCGACCAATCAGGAGACTCGCAGGAACACCAGCCTCTGTCGTAATTTCATTCATAAAAATACCGCATTCTTTCACCCCGCCCACTGCGACGGCGGGAGAGAGGACAAAGTGTAATCAATTGGCCTTGTTAAAGAGCAAAAGACACAGTCAGGGCCTTTATTGAAAACTCAACACAACACAACACACACAATGTACTTATCAAGCGTGTATTCTGCATGCGCGCGCGCGCGTCTGTGTGCGCACGAGCGAGTGTGAGTCACTGCTGTCCATGGTGCTGAAAAACTCTCGCTTCGTTGATGATGACGTCAGTTGTGCCGCACTATTTGGGTGCGTGGCACGATTATTACTTTCTCAAAATCACTAACACAAACTCCCATGTGTTCATCTATGATCTTGTAAGTGACTCTGCTAAATGTATGCAAAAAAAAGGATTGCGCGCGCGCACGCACACCTGCCTAATTTGCAATTTATTTTAAACGGTACTATTCGGATGGCTGAAGGTTATAGCTATGACATAATTTCCCTGCAGATGATGCAGATTATGGCTCTTCCCGGCAGATTCGGCGCGTGGGCGTCGCAGTGCCCGCGTGGCTCTGCATTTCAATGAAGCAGGTGGGCGCGCGCTACAATACGGGGAACTCTCCTGTTCTCCATAAAAGGGCTTGCGCTTCCGGTGGTCACCAGCTGGAGGAATCTTATAAGGGTTGAACCCCCTTAAGATACTGAACAATTTGTCAAACAATCCCCCAAGCTGTGTTGTGGAACATTATAGCTGGTTTCTAAGCTGGAAATTAGCTGTTATTATTTAATCATAAATTGGTTGGCTACTTTAAGCTGTTGTGGAATGAATATGGCCTTGTTCACAGACCGGGCTCAGATTTAGGCCTTAGTTCAATTAGGACATTTAAGTTGCTTTTATAAACATGCCGTAGAAATAAACATTACTGGTGTACATTTTGAGACAAAACAAGTTGCTTTCAGGTAAAACAGCTCAAACATGCATTTTAGTCTGGGACTAGGCCTTGTCTGTGAAACCGGGAGTATATATTATAGCTGGTTTGTTGGCCCTGGGTATATACGTTTTTTCAAGCGTGCTCTAGTGTACGCGCACAGTCGAACGCACAGCCTCGGAAAGTATACTTAATTTGACTCGTACGCATACACAGGCGTTCGACGCATGCACGGTTTTGAGCAATCTCTCGCCACGAGTTACAACCCATGTAAATATATTTGTATTCTTTCATGCTAGAGTTGTACAAATGAGGGTCTATGTAGGTCTGCATTGTCAATATAGATTGCATGTGTACTGGTCTGTTTTTCTTTGACTATCTTGTGAATCGACGCCCTCCAGGGCACGGTTGCCACCTTGTGAATAAACTAATTACTGAAAAACAATTAAATGCACATGTGCGACCTGCCTGTTCTCTTCTGATGACAAAATTCGCATCATGCGCACTTGCGTACGCGTAACATTTACATTACATTTACATTTATGCATTTGGCAGACGCTTTTATCCAAAGCGACTTACATTGCATTATACTATACATTTGTATCGGAGTATGTGCAATCCCTGGGATCGAACCCATGACCTTGGCATTGCTAGTGCCATGCTCTAACCACTGAGCTACAGGAAAGCGTAAAAAGAACTATACTCATGGCTTTAGTCTACAAGTTTACACCAGCTAATTACTAGGTTAGACCTGCTAGAAACTATAGTTACACTGAAAAAAATAAAATTATAATAGCCTAAAAAAAAAGAGGATATTATTTGAAATCACTGAATCAACTTAAAAACATTAATTTACACCAACAAGAGGTATCAAGGTAACAGCTGCACCATGTTGCATGTTCCTAAACACAGCTAACAGTTTTCCAGGATTTCCAGCTGAGAGCCCATTGAGTGTTTGTTTTATCAATCCATGACAACCTGTACAAATCTGTTTTGTAACAACCTCTATTGTAAAAACGTCAAACAATAAAACATCAGTGGCCTAATGCATGTGTCTCCACCAAGCAAATATACAGAAGAAGCTCATTTTCAAATGACTTTTATAAATAAGAGCACAGACACTATTTAACATTCTACCGTTGTATCCCCTTCTACTCCTTTTCGGCGGGAAGTCTGTGCGTGCGTGTGGTGGGGGGTGTACTGCGGAATTTCTCCCAGTTACCTAATGTCTGCAGAGCGCATGCGCGGCTTTATCTCTCTGCACCTAGTCCTCCCTAGAGGAGGACGCCTACTCTCTCACTATTCACACAGCTTGGCACTACCTATTGATCTGTCTGTATGTTGTGAGACATTACAAAAGAGTTTAATGGTGGGGGTTAGGGAGATTCTCAGTGGGTTTTAATTGAACGGTGGGTAGGCACTGAATTTATTGTAAAAACAAATGTTGACCTGATTAGCAAAGATCCCAGATGTGTAAAATGATGTGGCAATAATAGTGGTGACTATTCCTCCTACGTAAGCATGCACTCCTGCACCTACACATACACATTCATTATATCATCACCTCCTCTGCTCAGTTCATGATGTTGTGACTTTTAATTACAATTAAAAATGAGCATCCTGGAGGATGGCGACGATGAAGAGGACTTGAGGCATAGAGAAAGGGAAACTTGTTACATAACTATGCCAAAGTCTCAGTCTCGCTTGCTCTGACAATGTCCTTCCATTTAAAATGTACACCCAAATATATTTTTGCAAAAAAGCGTGCCATTCATTTAAACCTTCAAATGCCAAAATGTACTTCAATGGGCAAAAAATATAGATATGCATTGATACTAAATTTCTCAGTCAATACCGATTATTCAGAATAATATCTGCTGATACAGATAGTTTGATTTTCTTAAGGAAAAAAAAACTCTCCCAACTGTAAAACATACATCCTCTATAGTGTTTTTATAGCTGACTAACAAACTGTGAACACTGGCCAACTTTCCTGAGGTAAATGCAAGGTTTTATTGATGTCTTTTCGAGGTTAAAACACTGTCAGTAAGTTGTACTGTATCTTTCAACGTACCTTCTGATGTTCATACATTTTTTTTGTTTTTTTTCGTGCTGTAACTTGTATTAACGTGGAAGAAAAGATTTGCGTTCTGCGCTGCCACGTGAGCCAGGGTCGCCAGGTTTTCACAACAAAACCCTCCCAATTGCTCCTCAAAACTAGCCCAAAACTAGCCCGATGGCATTTCAGGGGGGTCCCATGGTAGAAATCGCGTTCCGGGGGGTAAAATTCACGTTTTTGGCGGGGCTCCCCTGATAAAATTCGCATTCCAGGGACTAAATATCACGTTATTTTAGGTTGATTCAACCCGCGGACATGAAAAACAACCCGTGGCAACAGTGTACAAGTAGCCCAATTCCGTGGGAAAACCGCATTTGACTTGGCAGCACTGACATGAGCTGATGCGCTACAGTGATCTGTCACGTCACATTTAAGAGCGTCAAAACGCCATTTATTGTTTGAATTTCATGATAAAACTGAAAGAATTTGAAAGCTGAGGGTTTGTTTCTTATCAAAAGTAACAAAACACAAAGCTCCTTGTGATTATTTGAAGGGAGGTGCGCTACAAATAATGTTTGGTGTAGAGAAAAACAGCAGACCTGGCAACCTTGGCTTGAACTCCGAGTGATTCATAGGGTCAAAATTAACTGTTTTATTAACAAATTAACACATTTTAACTGTTGTTGTCTACTAACTTGCCCTGAATTTAACCGAAGAGACATTTTCTTCACACACAGTATGTGTTGCAGTTTGACACATTTTTCCACTCCCTTTTGATTGACAGGATATAATCGGCCCTGATCATTGGCTGTTTTTAAACAATTGGCCGATATCGAGAATAATTGCTTTTATCAGCCGATATATACACGTATAATTAAAATGAAATACACTCAAAAATTGTGCTTTTCTTTTCCCTTTTGGTCTGTGTTTGTGTGTTATATTAAATATATAAATATAGGCATCCACAGCCTTTTACCTTACACCACAATTGTATCCTAAAACCTTTTCTGGACCACCAGAGATAGACTAACAGAAAGAAGGTCAAAAGAACCAGTATGGNACACGTATAATTAAAATGAAATACACTCAAAAATGGCCAAAAAATACATTTAAGTAACTAAATCTTATTGAAAATATCTGTTGGACATATATCTTGGCAGCTATATTTTGAAATATTGTGATGTTCCTGTCGGCTGTTATTTGTGCTTTTCTTTTCCCTTTTGGTCTGTGTTTGTGTGTTATATTAAATATATAAATATAGGCATCCACAGCCTTTTACCTTACACCACAATTGTATCCTAAAACCTTTTCTGGACCACCAGAGATAGACTAACAGAAAGAAGGTCAAAAGAACCAGTATGGACCTGCATAAGTTGGGGTGAGGTGTGACAAATTTCTGCTTGTGAAAAGGCAGAATGTCTTCAGTGGTGTGGATATCAAGACATGGTCATTTGCCATTTGGTTGCCATGTTACCTGTCTCACATTACACACCTTCCAGTCTCACACACACATAACTACATGCTCCTCACAGTTCACAACGACCTTTTGTCTGGAGGACACAGACATTTAGGATTGGATGTTAGCTTGACAGGCACGTGTGCGTTTATGACTCCTATTCTTTAAGGTTTTAGTTTTAGTCTTTCTGAGGTGAGGGAAAGTTATTTGTGTGTTTCTCAGTTCATCAGGTGACAACTTGTTGGCATCTATAGTGCTTGTATCAGCTTTTAGCTAGTTTACTGAGGTCAGTGTTCAGCTGAGTAAGTCTGACTAGGAAAGTTAGACTGATTCAGAGCTAAATAGTGCTTCACTCATACACATTAACTAAAAAGTCACTTTATTGATCATTTAAGTCAGTTTGTGCATTGCGCACACAGTTTGTGTTTATTATAGGTGGCATTACTGTCAATTTTTTGAGGATGAGGTGTGTGTTGGCCGCACTCTGTGGGATTCTACTTCTAACGCAGGTTATTATAACCAATTCACAAGAATCAGGTAAGTTTACAAGTTTGTGTATGAATGCTGAAAAATCTTTAAAAATAGTTTTCCCTGAAACATTCTGCAAATCAAGCCTTCTTTTGATCATTGCTCTGATGTCTCTCAGCCATGATATCCAATTGCAACTTTTTTATTTTAATTGTGTTTGTGATTTTAGCTCATAAACAAGAATTAATCATTTAAAACAGTAAAACTGTTAAATCTCTGTTAAATTTTATCAGTGTAGTTTTGAGATTACAGACTTTTGAGAAATGCAAATTTAGACACTAAGCTTTTAGAAAAAAGTATGTTTTGTTCAGTTGCATTTGAGTGTTTGCTTAAAATTATTAAGATTATTTTGTATAAATTAGCATGTCCCCCTTTTTTTTTTACAACATTATTACAAATAAAGGTATGTAACGCCATAGAATAACTATTTTCGGTTCCCCAAACAACCTTTCAGAGATCAGTTTTTAAAAAGAACCATTTTTTCTTAGTGTGAACAACATTTTAATAATCTAAAGAACCTTTTTGTGTTCCATAGATGTTAAAGGTTCTTCGTGGAACGTTAGATGCAAATAAAAACCTTTATTTTAGAGAGTGAATGTGATTAATTTCATTGATAACATTTCTAACTTCTAACACATGAAGTGTTATGTGAGCATGTAAGCTTACATCTTTTATCTCTTGATGGATTGACAGATGATTCAGCCATTGGGGACTGTTCTCAGTTTGACTCGTGTGATGGCTGCATCAGCGGCGACCCGGCCCTCAACCTGACACGATGCGTCTGGCAAAGCTGTAATGACGGTAAAAGAACACATGTAGCATATGAGTTTAAATGTATTCTCCTGTGCAATGTCTCTGTTGTTTATGCACACAAATACAGAGGATCCCACTGACGGACATGCGATCCTAGCCAAGGAGAGCTATCTCAGGAACAACCCGGTGAATTATTCAAACGCAGGCCGTTACAGCTGCCGTCCACACAGACATCAGTCTCAGTAAATAATTCAACACCATTATCCACCCTCCTGGAAATAAGTGTGAGGGAGACATAAAGAGAGAAAGAGATGTTCAACAAGAAGCAAAATCTTTTAGTCTATTCATGCTCTGTTGCCAAGGCAACCAAGTCTGTAACAGAGTCTCTGTCTCTCTCTCTCTCATTTAGACCCATATCTAAAATACAACTAGGCTTACATGCTGTATATGCCCATCTAGCTTTACACAAACACAACTTAACTACTCAAATGAGGACATTCCATAGACTTCTATTGTTTTTATATACAGCTATGTACTGTAAACTAACATTAAAGGGTTAGTTCACCCAAAAATGAAAATTCTGTCATTAATTACTCACCCTCATGTCGTTCCACACCCGTAAGACCTTCGTTCATCTTCGGAATGCAAATTAAGATATTTTTGTTGAAATCCGATGTCTCAGTGAGGCCTCCATAGCCAGCAATGACATTTCCTCTCTCAAGATCCATTAATGTACTAAAAACATATTTAAATCAGTTCATGTGAGTACAGTGGTTCAATATTAATATTATAAAGTGACAAGAATATTTTTGGTTCGGCAAAAAAACAAAATAACGACTTATATAGTGATGGCCGATTTCAAAACACTGCTTCATGAAGCTTCGGAGCGTTATGAATCAGCGTGTCGAATCAGCGGTTCGGAGCGCCAAAGTCACGTGACTTCATCAGTTTGGCACGCGATCCGAATCATGATTCGACACAGAAGAATCATAACGCTCCGAAGCTTCATGAAGCAGTGTTTTGAAATCGACCATCACTATATAAGTCGTTATTTAGTTTTTTTTGGCGCAACAAAAATATTCTTGTCGCTTTATAATATTAATATTGAACCACTGTCCTCATATGAACTGACTTAAATATGTTTTTAGTACATTTATGGATCTTGAGAGAGGAAATGTCATTGCTGGCTATGGAGGCCTCACTGAGCCATCGGATTTCATCAAAAATATCTTAATCTGTGTTCCGAAGATTAACGAAGGTTTTACGGGTGTGGAACGACATGAGGGTGAGTAATAAATGACATTATTTTCATTTTTGGGTGAACTAACCCTTTAAGCCACATACATCCTAACACTAACACAATTTTTTTTAAAATTTTTCCCAAAAAGATTTATTTACTTTATATCCCAACCATTTTTACTAATCAGGATAGCAAATTTATTTTCGACTGAATGACATTGTACTGCTTTTTACACGACCACTCTGCAAATAAAAATATGTGGACATATTAATTCGAGTTGAATTATTATATAATCTTACCTGTGTGGTATTTTTATAAAATTTACAATGTCTCAGAAGTCACATAACGTTACTCTCAAGTAGGTAACATACCGCGGTAACGTGAGGTAACGCAGATGTAAGCCAGATGAATAACCAAGTGCAGTGCGTTTATGATTACGATAACAAAATTATAACAAATATGAGTTTGCAATATCAATAAAAATGTTTTTTTTACAGCTAAAGTAACTGAAGCGTTTGACACCGGAAGCCTCGCACATTCAAGTTTAAAATGGCCGCGCCCACTCTTACGTTAAAAATAAGGATAGCTCCCTTGTCCGCCTGACGCAATTTCAGTCCACTGTCTTTTTTTATTTATTTTTTTAATCCGATTCTTGTGTCCACGCAGACTTTTTCACGGACAATCGCTCATGTGTGATTTAAGCGCCTGAAAAGAAATATCAAAAGATACCATACCGTAAGATGGCGCCATTGACCAATCAGAATCAAGCGTTCCTAACCGTCGTTTAATAAGGCAAATAGGCCCATAAATTACACAACTACATTACGGTAAATGGAAATCAACTTCATTTTCTTGTCATTTTCATAGCCATGTTCATTTTGCGATCTAGATTTCAGTCAGCAACGCCCATGATGGTGAAATGGTGGGGCATGTTAAAGAGATAGTTCACCAAAAATGAAAATTCTGTCATTATTTACTCACCCTTAAGTTGTTCCAAACCTGTATGAATTTCTTTCTTCTGCTAAACACAAAAGAAGCTATTTTGAAGAATGTCGGACACCAAACAAGTGGAAAAGCGGCTATTATCAGAGATAGCCTTATTATTGGGAGATACAAGGGTCCACATAACCAACTTGAATCATGTTTGCCTTAATAACTATCGCCTTTCATCACTGAAGTTGTGCGACAGTCAATCACTGTTTGCAGATACCATAGAAATGAATGAGAAATGCTGTAAATGTCTATTCAGTGTAGTGAAGCCTCTCCTCCATTGACATCCATTAAAAAAAAAACATCCTCTGGCATCCTTCTCTGTGTACTTCTATTTCTGACCTTGAAAGCTTGCCTTAAAGGATTAGTTCACTTTTAAATAAACTTTTCCTGATAATTTACTAACCCCCATGTCATCCAAGATGTCCATGTCTTTCTTTCTTCAGTCGAAAAGAAATTAAAGTTTTTCTGGAAAACATTCCAGGATTTTTTTCCATATAGTAGACTTAAATGGGCACCAAACAGTTGAAGGTCCCAGATGAGAAATAAGGGTCTTAGCTAGTGAAACCATCGCTCATTTTCTGAAAACAATTTATAATTATATAAGTTTTAACCTTAAATGCTCATCTTGAACTAGCTCTCTTCTTCTTTATTAGAATTCCAGCAGTGTAGACACTGCTAAGTGTATTACTGCCCTCCACAGGTCAAAGTTTTGAACAAATTTTTATATGCAATATGCTAGTATATATACTTTGACCTGTGGAGGGCAGTAATACACTTAGCAGTGTCTACACTGCCGGAATTCTAATAAAGAAGAAGAAGAGAGCTAGTTCAAGTTGAGCATTTAAGGTTAAAACTTATATAATTTAAATTTATTTTCAGAAAATGAGTGATGGTTTCACTAGCTAAGACCCTTATTTCTCATCTGGGATCGTGTAGAACAATTTGAAGCTGCAGTGAAACTAATTTTGACCTTCAACTGTTTGGTGCCCATTCAAGTCCACTATATGGAAAAAAATCCTGGAATGTTTTCATCAAAAACTTTAATTTCTTTTCGACTGAAGAAAGAAAGACATGAACATCTTGGATGACATGGGGGTGAGTAAATTATCAGGAAAAGTTTATTTAAAAGTGGACTAATCCTTTAAAGCAGCTATGGTGTATTTAATTTTCAGGAAATGACACGAGATGCATGTCTGACATTGAAGACTCTGGAGGCTGCTCTGTCTACAATGTGACCGGCATGTGCCAAAGTGAGCAAAAAAACTGATAATCACAACATTTGCAAATGGAAGTTTGATATAAGGAGTGTGTTTGATATGTATGTTTTGTATATTATAGCAGATGGCGGATCTGCTGATGGTGGTGGAAAAGGTGAGGCGTTTCATTTTCACTGTATAAATCCTCACATGTCTCTGTTGTTGTTGTTTACTGAATTCTCTTTTTCATTCTCTGCCGTAACACTCTCTCACACACAGATAACACGAGCCCCGAGTTCTCTCAAGCATCATTTGACCTGTCCAGCTTCATTGGGGGAATCATCCTGGTGTTGGTGTTGCAAGCTGGGGCTTTTTTTGCCATGCGGTTCCTCAAAACAAAAGACAGCACCTATGAAACTATGTGAGCAATATTCATTTATTAACCGAATCTGAGCTTTTCTTGATTTTGTCCTTCAACATGGGCATGTACATGCAGAATGATTCATTCTGTAGATCAGTAACTGTTTTTTCTCCCTTCTCTTACAGTGATCAACCTCAGTGAGAAAAGAGAGAGAATGGGAGAGAAAATTACAAAACAAAACATAAAGAGAAGCAGATATTCACAGGAATAGATGTTGCATGGGCGAGAAGTCTATAGACACTGTTTTCTCTTTTTGAGGGTCCTACAATGTTATTATTAGCCTTTAAATTGCTTTGGTTAAATTATCACCAGTTCTTGAATGACAAAAACTATATTTGTGTGTGTATAAGAGAGATATGTGAAAAGAAAACAATATTGAAGTGATATGAGAAATATATTAGAGGATTTGAATGTGGGTTTATGATGGTCTCTGGTGGTGTGTGTTCTTATCTGTTTAAGTTGATTTAAATCTCTCTGGTTTGTTGTATTGATCTGAAAGAACTGTTCTGTTTCATATTTTGATTAATTGCATGCCCTTGTATTTTCTTTTTATTAAATGTTATGTTTTGTAGGTAGTCACCTAGACTCATGTAGCATTGAGTTTGTTATTCCTTTATGAATAATGAAGCAATAAAGTAATTAGACCTGGGGTGTTATACAGCATTAATCCTGTAGGTGTCAGTAGAATTCAATACCATTAAGGATAATAATGAGCCAGGATGCATTATTAATAAAACACTTACAGTAAGAACATATGTTGTGCTTTTGACAATATCAGCTATTTTCTCTTTAATACACTTTCAACATAAATTTCACCAGCCTACCTCAATTTTACAACCCCCTCAAGCATAGAATACTAATAAAATGTTATTGTTTTTTTCTGTAATGCCTGAAATATTCTTAAAGTGTAATGTGTTATATCTGTATATTATAGTGAATTTCCAGAAATCACAGCAGTTTTCAGATTTCACACACTCACCATATACACACACATTCAGTCCAAAATATGTGGAGAGAGCATTGCTATTGCAATTATAATAATAATAATAAACTTTATTTTCTATAGCGCCTTTAAAAGTAGCATCTCAAAGCGCTTCACAGAAGGAAAAAATATTGCAATTAATATTGCATCAAGACTAGTTTGCACCAGGGTTATTATCGTTAACTAAAACTAAAACATTTCTGTTAATTGAAATTATGGGGGTACACTACAGGCAAAAACACAGTTTTTTCAGGCACCTGTCAATTTTGAGATTTTGCACTTTTTGGCTTTTCATAAAGTGTTTTTTTCAGACTGGTGGAAAGAAAACATCCAAAATACACTTTTAAGTGTATATTTTATGGCACTTTATCTATTTGCGTCTATAGATTTCAATTACAGTAAATATCTTTAAAGGCCGTTTTCTCAAAATACGTTTTTTCTCCTGCTCTGAGTCAGAAATCTTCAGCAGAACTTATATACACCAAACTTTACAGTTTTATTCCTATCTATATTCTGAAGGTTTTTACAGAGGGATTTGTTGATAGTATTTTCTGATTTATGGAGTGATAAAAAGAGATGTCCTAAATTCCCTCTGTAAAACCTTTGAATTTAATATGTCCAAAAAATTAAACTAGAATTTTGAACCTGACGTCATCCAATATTCAGATTTTTGTTCTAGAAATATGCATATTTAATTAGATAACGCCTCATTTGCATATTTAAACATTACATTTTATAAAACTTGTAATACAAAAATGTTTACAATTTTTAATGTAATCAATCAGCTGGGGTAGTATGGTGATATCTATTAGTAAAAAACTTTTTACCCTATTCACCTGGGGTGTCTCGCCTTCAGCTGAAATAAAATAAAATAAAACTATTAGTTGAAATACTTAAGAAATGCTGCCTATAAATAAACTAAAATAGGTTTAAGTTATAACCGGAAATAAAACTAACTAAAACTGAAACTGAAAAAAATTAATTGAACCTAAATAGCAATATTTAATAAAAATATGACAAGCACATAACGGAATTACTAAAATTAACACAAAAAATAAAAATATAAAAAATAAAAGCTAATTCAGAATATAAACAAAACTAAAATAAATAAAAACAAATTAATTGGTTTGCACATAATTTGTGATCAGGGGTTTAATAAAAGTAATGACTCACAGTGTTGGGGAAAGTTACTTTTACATTTACATTACAATATTTTATTACTCCCTAAAAAAAAGTAACTGATTGCGTTACTTAGTTACTTTTTATGAAAAGTAATGTGTTACATTACTTTTGCTTTACTTTTTCTCACCTGAGCTGGGCTTGCTTGTTTGTTTGTTTTTTTTTACATTTTTTATTTTGCCAAATGTTAAGGCCCTTTCACACCAAAAGTTAAATGAATAAGCCTCAGGCTGAAGGAAATGCATATTTACACCTGTTAAACAGCAGCTCAAACAAACCTTTTTGCCATTCTTAAAAACGAGATTGCATTTCACTGTTTTTATTCATTTTGAGGAATACTGAATGTTTTCGTGCAAGTGAGACGAGTAAATGCATGTTTACATTTAGTCTAGAACTACAATAACCGTCATATTTACACAGCACACACAACACCTCTGACCTTTATTTCTCTTAACATGGGGACAGCAGAGCTGTCAGTCAATAAATGTGAAAAAGTAATTTGCGTTACTTATTTGAAAATGTAACTTGGATATTTTGTTGTAAATTGAAAAAGTAATGCATTACTTTACTAGTTACTTGAAAAAGTAATCTGATTACGTAATGCATTACCCCCACCCTCATGGTTATACTTAAAAATAGTTGTAGATGAACAGTTCATTTCTATCCAGCATGTATGTGAAATGTTACCTGAGAGGTAAAGTAGGAGAGAAATAGAAAGAAAGTGTAGAAAGATGCCATCGAGGACTTGAGGAGTTCGGTGTATCATGGATATTAACCCATTGTCCAGGTGTTACATGTCATGTTTCCCCTGTGACCTAGTTTCCCCGTTCTGTTGATTAGTTCATTTGATCCACCTGTGTCTTGTTGATTATCCCGTCACCTTGTTTAGCTCCATTTGTTAGTCACCTGTATATATACCGTGTTCTCCTTCACTCCTTGTCCGTTCTCGTTGTTATCTACATGTGTGTATGCTATCTCCTGTGTCATTGATTAAAACCCCATTCCTGTGGAAGTCTGTGTTTGCCGTGTCTCTTCAACTACAGCCACACGTAACACCAGGGAGCTCAGGTAGAAATCTAACAGCAGAGCCAAATAAAAAATATCTGTTATAATCTTCTTTTATATTTTTCTTGACCATGTGACTAAAAAACAAATCTGAGACATTCAAACTGGCTAATCAGCTGACCACTAAAGGTGTGACAGCAGCAAACCCCCGATGTCTTGGTCTAGATCACTATCACACTCAGTGGCTTTAGGAATTTAAAATGGCTCTTTTGGTAAGAAAAGGGGGGGTTAACAAGAATACAACTTCTTTGTTCATTTTCAACCCTATAATTTGTATTAGCTTCTTTTACTTTCTCATATTGGTTTATCCAAACAGTAAATTTATCCAATCTTATCATTATTCATCTATGATTTTTCCTTTTTATTAGTTCAATCTATCTTTGAAATCATATATTCATATATCAACCATCAAATTCAAGTATTTAGTTACTCATTTATACTCACATGTTCACATATGTTAAGAGATATATCATAGTTACTGGTGTTTTTGTTAGATATTGGACTCAACGACTGATGTTTTTTTAGAATTGGTAGTTCAAAATATTGTACCTTTTCAGAAACAGTGTTTGTAAGATGTAAGATGTGATATTTGAAAGTGCTCGCTTTGCTGTCTTTGTTCTGAAGGCGTCAAAACCACACGTCGTCTCACATCTATTTTTGTCTGTCTTTGCAGCTGTAGCATTTGACCGGTCACACCGACCTAGCTGTTACACCAGTGTATGACATCATGGATAAGACTATTTGACCTTTTCTTGTCTGACATAAACACAAGTTTGGGAGGATGTATGTTGCTCTTGTTCCGTTATTCACTTCTGCTGTCTTCTTTCTCTCTCTCGTTCTCTTCCTGAAGATTATTATACTCAGATCTCAGACTTACACTCAGAATTTTTAGACCTAAATTTTATTTCATTTCAAAATTGTACTTAAAAGTTTGATTATTATTTACTTACATTCTCAAAGTTATTCTCCATTTGTCATTAATTTATTCTTTATGAAGAATCTTTCATCTCTCAATGCATCATTTATCTTTCAGATATGCCGATGTCTCTTGTTTTTACTCACTCTGTGAGGGGGTGGAGGTGTGAGAACTGGTGTGTGTCTAGACGTGAGACGAGAGGGATGACTATAGTACAGAGCAGATGTCTGCATCACTCTCGTCTCATAGTATACTGCTATTGATTGGCAAACACATTCTCTCTGACTGTTGTCCTTTGCAATGATTCAACATCAACTCTGTTAATCACGCCAAAATCCAACAACGTTTAAAATTAGTCGCTTTGGATAGAAGCGTCTGCTGAATGCATAAATGTAATAATGGTTATATGTCTCATAATATGTATGATAAGTATGATAATATAAAAAATAAGCATAAAATTGTAAAAGCAAAAGATCTGCAGAATGTGAGAAGTCTTATAAAATGCATGAAAAAAACCCAAACATTTTAAAGGCCATGCCTACGTGACAGGAAGGACCAGGAAATTAATCTTAAACGTCTCTTTGTTAGCCACACAGACTGTATTAAGTGATTGTGGTTTTAACACCACTCAAGGCTGCACTCTAAAAAATGCTGGGTTAAAAACAACCCAAGTTGGGTTGAAAATGGACAAACCCAGCGATTGGGTTGTTTTGACCCAGCAGTTGGGTTAAATGTTTGCCCAACCTGCTGGGTAGTTTTATTTAACCCAACAATTGTTTACAAATTACTATATGTCTGGCTTAAAATGAACCCAAAGTAGGTTGGAAATTAAAAATCAGACTCATAATTACTAGAGGCAACAATAATAATCAAAAAGATGAGCATTTATTAATAAGCAATTTAATAAATGTTTATTGTTTAAATATTATTCAAAAAAAATATTAATAAATGTTTGTTTATTAAACATATTAATAAATGTTAATTTCCAACATATTTTGGGTTAATTTTAAGCAAGAAATACAGTAATTTTTTAACAATATTTGGGTTAAATAAAACTACCCAGCAGGTTGGGCAAACATTTAACCCAGCCGCTGGGTTAAAACAACCCAATCGCTGGGTTTGTCCATGTTCAACCCAACTTGGGTTGTTTTTAACCCAGCTTTGTTTAGAATGTGGGTATGCAACAAAATGTCTGCAACAAAAACAGCAGGGAGCATCAACTTCCTCCAAACATACAACCTTGAATGTGGGGGGAAAATACTACGCAAAGTCAGTGGGGCCTGTCAACTGTTTGATTACCAAAATTCTTCAAAATATCTGTTTTTGTGTGTGTTCAGCAGAGGAAAGAATTTCACACAGGTTTGGAACAACTTGAAAGTGAGTAATTGACAAAATTTTCATTTTTGGGTGAACTATCGCTTTAATAAAACATAATTTCTAGGTTGGTGAACCGGACTGTATTCTCAAGTAAACAGGATAAATATTCCTAAAAACTCTTGATATATGATACATATGGGCATACAACATAACCATATCAGTGTGCCATGTATGGAGAAGCGAATATTTGATATACAATGAATATAATGAGAAAGATTATAAAAAATTAAATAAAATAATAAATAAATTAAATTAAATAAAGATACACCAGGCACTGAGAAGACACTCTTACCCAAAGCGACTTACAAAAGTGAGGAGTTGCTCTTTATATTATCTCACTCAGATAACATTCAAGGACACACAGGGCATCTGTTCTTAAAGAAACAGGAGACCATATATTAAACTATTAACACCAAAAATATATAATCAGAGAATAAAAACAAGAATTATCAGGCAATTTCTTCAAATGTGCTGTTTTACACATTAATTAAGGCATTTTTGGACAATAATCTGTGGTGTGATGAGGCTTTCCTTTTGACTTTTGAATGGAAAGTGTCAGTATTTAACCATGCTAAACTTGTTCTGTAAATTCTGGTTTTGGTGAAATGGGAGAGGATGGAGGAAAACATATTCGATAACTTCAGCCAAATTTCCTTTGAAGTCAACAAGTCACACTGCATTCTTTGTAGGCCACAACACTTCCTGATGATTCACCACAAAGTTCATGTGAGGCCAATCACTCTCCACAAATCCTGCCACCCAAATCAAAAGCATCCAATCAAATGCATGACTAACACTGCACATGAGATGGAGTAAAATCAGTTTCAGTGTTCACCAACACCACCATCCTCAAAATCATGCTCAGACTCACTGGTCTGCAAGTGCGCAGTGTCGTGCCAGGGAATTATTTTCTTGTTTGTCCCATATAAAATATCTTGCAATCAGTTTCTGTTTCTCCTCTCATAGCCCAAAACAAGAACAAATAGTATCTTTCTCATTCAGGGTTGGCTGTCATCAGGACAGACCTCCGCCAGCTGGAAAGGAGTGAATCAAAACAGAGATAAGACAGAGAACAACCTTCACACAGACTTCAGAAACATTCTCCTCATTAATGTAGCATGAAGCAATGAATCAAGCTGATAAACCTGAAAGAGTAGCTAAAAAATTGATTTTTTCCCTCCCATGCCTCCCTTCCATGATTCACCCTCAGGCCACCTCTCAGATTAAACATGGCATGAATAAATGCACTTGTTAAGTTGATTGTGATTTACTATATAAATATAACTTGCTAGATCACCCCTTCCACAACAAGTGAGCTGTATCATCTGTTTGTTTCCACATCTGTGTGTCAGCGACTTGTTTTCCATTTCCGCCTGGTTAAGCCTGGAAACATCAGTCTTAAAGGGTTAGTTCACCCAAAAATGTAAATTCTGTCATTTATTACTTACCCTAATGCCGTTCCACACCCGTAAGACCTTCGTTCATCTTCGGAACACAAATTAAGATATTTTTGATGAAATCCGATGGTGAGGCCTGCATAGCCAGCAATGACATTTCCTCTCTCAAGGTCCATTAATGTACTAAAAACATATTTAAATCAGTTCATGTGAGTACAGTGGTTCAATATTAATATTATAAAGCGACAAAAATATTTTTGGTGCGCCAAAAAAAACAAAATAACTACTTATATAGTGATGGCCGAATTCAAAACACTGCTTCAGGAAGCATCGGAGCATAATGAATCAGCGAATCAAATCAGCTGTTCGGAGCGCCAAAGTCACGTGATTATAAAGATCCGAATTATGATTCGATTTGCTGATTCATTATGCTCCGATGCTTCATGAAGCAGTGTTTTGAAATCGGCCATCACTATATAAGTCATTATTTAGTTTTTTTTGGCGCACCAAAAATATTCTCGTCGCTTTATAATATTAATATTGAACCACTGTACTCACATGAACTGATTTAAATATGTTTTTAGTACATTAATGGATCTTGAGAGAGGAAATGTCATTGCTGGCTATGGAGGCCTCACTGAGCCATCGGATTTCAACAAAAATATCTTAATTTGTGTTCTGAAGATGAACGAAGGTCTTACGGGGGTGGAACGGCATGAGGGCGAGTAATAAATGACAGAATTTTCATTTTTGGGTGAACTAACCCTTTAAGAATAGAAAAAGAGGGAAGTGGTATACGAGCCTCCGAGACAGACAAAAGAAATGCTAATTTAGGAGATTCTTGTACTTAAGCCAAACAGTGGTTATTACAGTAGCAGTAATTCTTTTCTTTAATCTACTCTGCCAAGGCTGAGAAGTTCACGCTGGCCTTCAGAGAGACAACCCAGAAATTTTGGATAGTTTATCACTTCTCAGCCTTAAAGGGCAAGGAGATCACATTACAAGTAAAACTATTTATTCTTACAAAATCTGAAATCTATAGACAATGCATAAGAATTAGAAATAAAACTGATATTCTACCTTGCATATATAAATATATGGGCCATTCTACAGAATTGGTTTAAAGGCAGAGTTAAAAAAATCTTTGCATTTTCCACAAATTTTGTATGTATGCTAATTATATAATATCCAAGGTACACATTTCTAGTAATTGTGCAGTTAATTTTCAGAAATTTTGGAATATTTTTCCTCTCCTTAAATTTGTCACTACCGAAACAAAATAATAACTAATTTAATAAGAAGGCTTATTAAGATTTTGTTTACATCTACCATGTAAATATATTTTTTGCTATTTTATTAAAATGTTTTCACAGGTAAATAAATAACAATTACAATTTTAACAATATTTCAAGTTTAATTTATGAGATGTTGTATTTTGGATCCAATTTTCTTTGTAAAAGGAATATATATCAGTTTATCATACTGATTTCAAAGTGAAGGATTCATTAGTTTGAATATTCATTGAATCAAACACTAAATAACAACTTAGTTGATCCATTAGGGCAGTCGTGGCCTAATGGATAGAGAGTCGGACTTGTAACCCAAAGGTCATGGGTTCGAGTCTCAGGTCCGGCAGGGATTGTCGGTGAGGGGAGTGAATGTCCAGCGCTCTCCCCACCCTCAATACCACGACTGAGGTGAGACCCTTGAGCAAGGCACCGTACCCCCAACTGCTCCCCGGGCGCCGCAGCAATGGCTGCCCACTGCTCCGGGTGTGTGTTCACGGTGTGTGTGTTCACTGCTGTGTGTGTGCACTTGGATGGGTTAAATGCAGAGCACAAATTCCGAGTATGGGTCACCATACTTGGCCACATGTCACTTCACTTTCAATATACTTTATTTTTGACAAAACATCCATGTTTCGGTCGTGACTGCACATTCTCGATATTGAGAGTAATGTGTTGGCAGTGACCACATCACATTACAGAATTTTAACTCACATATTAAAACACTACTTAAGCATATTAAAATACTAATGATTTGCATAACTGTACTAAAAATTTGTTTATTTCCCCCAAATGAATGATTATGTGTTCCCTTTTGTCATTACCAAAACAATGATGACATGTTTCGGTAGAGACAGTTTTCGATACTTTTGAGCCTAGCTCAAAGATGATAATCAGCACATGGTTAGCTATCACACTTCTGAACAGCTGTACACACATATAAACTAAATTTAATGAACTAACACCCAAAAAAGTTTGCTTAATTGCAGAAAAAAGGTGTTTGGTAGTGACGTTCCTTAAAGTTACACACAGATTTTCAGACTTTTGAACACATTTAACTCAAAATGATGGTACCTATCTACTATGAAAGAGTGTCTATATGAGAGGAAGGGACACAGGAATATTTCCTGATCAAAAATGTAGAAGTGTGTTAAAATCAGTCTCAGCCAATGACTAAAACATACACTGTTTCGGTAGTGACGTGAAAATGCGGGACACATTTTTTTACATAAATGATTTAAAAATAAAATCTAAAATATGTATTTTTTAACTTCACTTTAAAAAAAAAAAAAATCTAAAATATATATTTTTAAAAACAATAATGGAAAAAAATGCAAAAATTATTTCAATATCATTTTCACAAGCTGAAATTAAGGGGGAAATTTAGAGTTCTTAGAGGCTGTTAGAATAATCTTAGTTAACATCTAAAATATGAATACTTAAATTATTTTTAAATGTGTTTTTTGATTGTGGCACAGCATTTTGCACCAATTCTGTAGAATGGCCCATATACAAAGTGTATGTGCATTGATTAATAAAAAAACAAAACAACATATGCAAATTGTGCTTGCATTTACATTTGAATTCTTAAACTCCCCGCTATTTTTAGTAGTCTAGAAAAGTTTTGTTTCTCCATTCTTAGTTTCATCACAGGAAACAAGATTTGCGAACATGAATATACACGAAGCTGTGATGACGTGCTCATGAATATTCACGACTTACGCACACCTCCAAACCACGCAGTACACGCGCACGCATTTACCTCACAGAAGAATAAAGTACAGGTAGGCGAGCGGACTATCATTTAACTCTTTTTTGTTTGTTTGCAGGGTTCAGAGTTTTATCGGATATAATCGACACGCTAATCGCAGGTGTTTTTACGTTAGCTGTTGGATCAAACTTACACTGGCAGACGCGGGCACACTTTTAAAGTACGTGATGCCTCTATTTTACTAACGATGAAAACGTAACGATTGCTTGTAGGCAGTTTGCGGTCATGTTGGGTTTTTTACTCTATTATTAATCAACTAAAACTTTAATAGTTATGATTAGAGTAAGAACAATCAACGATATGTTGAAATTACCGACATATTCGCTAACAAATTGTATTATCGGGTTTAAATTTGTTGATTTTTGAAACGACGGTTGATCTTAGTGTACTTGGAAAAGTTGAGTAAACTTGTCATGGATTCCGTTCGCAATAGAATACTAGTACTGCATACTACAGTTTAAATAGTATATTAAACAGTGTACATTATCAAATATAAACATATTTCAATACACTCGACACAGTTTATGGGACATGTTAGTATCCCAGGTGAAAAAAAAGTACACTTTTTTTTATAATATACTTAAAGTGCTCTGTTTTCGCGTACTAATTTTGTACTTAATATACTAAAAATTCATCTTTAATACTTCTTAAGATCATCCAAGCGTACTCAACTGTGCTATTTTGAGACAGCATGAAATATGAACTTAGATGTGCTTTTAATATACTATCTCTGTATTTAAAAAATGTATTTAGATAGTCACTTATAGTACATTTGAACCCATAGTGTACTACAAGTGGTAGCTAAATATATTTTTTAAATACAGACAGTATATTAAAAGCACATTTAAGTTCATATTTCATGCTGTCTCAAAAATAGCACAGTTGAGTACGCTTAGATGATCTTAAGTACTAAAGATGAATTTTTAGTATATTAAGTACAAAATTAGTGCGTGAAAATAGAGCACTTTAAGTATATTATAGAAGTGTAACTTTTTTTTTTTTACCTGGGATGCTATTCTGTACTAGGATGTTAGTATGCTATTCTGAACGTACCTGTGGATAGCTGTGAAGTTTTCTCTGTTTTGTTCTTTCTTAAAGTTGTTTCTTGGTATTTTTGTTTGTTGTTTTCTCGGCAGCCCAGTTATGTTGTCTTCCAGCAGCTCGGCAGGTTTGTTCTGTCACTTTTTTTCTAGCACACTCACTCTCCTGATATATTATATTATGCCCTAGGTAATAAATTGTTGTGAATTGTGTTCCAGGGTGCCACAGTCAACTGTATAACTCCATATGTTCATATCTGCACAATCAGAACAGAGCACAGCCCATCATTGGTGAGGGAGATTCCAACATCTAAAGCGAAGTTACGAAAACATCTAAAATCTGCTTTATATGTGTTCATTTGAACCTGTTTCAGGTCTGAACTCCATCACTGAGGTGTTGACGTACAGTCAGCCTGCGCTGTACTTTTGTGATGTGTGCTTTTTGAGAATAACCAAGCCTGACATCAGAAACCACATCATGGGGAGCATTCACAGATACAATTACATTGTAAGTTATTGGTCTTGAGATTTTTCTTGAGATGACGGATTCTTACGGAGCCCCTAAAGGGACATGGTGAAGAAAACAATATGAGATGGGAGGAAAAATTGTATAAAAATAAACAAGAATCGGCACTGCTGCTCCCAAAGATCAATTTATTAAAATGAACAACGTTTCGACCCAAAGGTCTTTGTAGTAAAATCTCACTACAAAGGTAAGCATTTTATATATACACATTAAATACTCTTTCTCCAAAAAGTCTGAATTTGGAGTTTGCTTTTAAAACCTTTTCTGTGATTTATGATTTGCATATATTGGTTACTTTTTGTAGCTTATTTTTTGTTAATTGTATATACTGGTGACTATTTTGCAGTTTATGTTTCTGTACATTTATTTAATCAATATTGGTTACTATTTTGTAGTTTACTTTTCTGTTAATTGATACTTTACTGTATATATTTGTAGAACCCCTTTTCTCTCTATATTTGTTACTTTTCTGTTAATTGATATTTTTCTATATACATTTGTCACTATTTTTTGGTTTACTTTTGTATAAATTATTATTATTGTTTTTTTCCCCTTGTTTATTGGATTATTGGGTAATTAGTTGACTAATTAGGTCAGGTGTGATGGACCATACTGATATAAATTGTATCTTTCTGTGCTTGCTGTTTGCTTGACGTAGACCTTCTGGTAGAAACGTTTTTCATTTTAATAAATTGATAATTGGGAGCAGCAGTGGCAGTGTGGCAATTCTTGAACATAAAAGTTTTGCAAGCGAATGCAAAGTTTTTCTGGGGAATGCAAGAGTTTTTGTATGGGAACGCAAAAGCATCGACTTGTTATTTTTCCTCCCATCTCATATTTTTTCCACAACCATGTCCCCTTAGGGGCTCTGTAGTTCCTTTGATTTTTCTTCTATATTTTATATATAACAAAATATGAAAATATATGATTTACTTTTCTTACATTAAGTGTTGTTATTAGGTATCCTTTGAGTTTAGTACGGACTACGGAGCCCCTAAGGGGACATGGTGGTGGAAAAAAATATGAAATGGGAGGAAAAATAATAAGTTGTTTGTGTTGTTTTGTGTTCTTCACGAGCGAACAAAAAGTTTCTCGGGGGAACGCAAAACATTTGCGAGATAACTAAAGCATTGCCAAATAATTTTTTTTTCTTCACCGTGTCACTTTTGGGGCTCCATAGTTTAGTATGTTATAAAGTATGTTTACAATTATTATGTTTTATTGTTTAATTTTCATATGTGCATGTTTTTGTTTAGATTTTCCTCAATGCACTCTTAATTAATTTACTCTCTTTTATGACTCTCTTTAAAACTGTATATACACAATTCTCTTGTGCTTGCATAGTACATGCAGAATTATAGCATGTTTTTATTAGAAATACAGTTTTTTTTTTTTTGTAGTATGGATTGGGAGCACAATGAGCAGAATCAAGAAACTCATCATTTCGTGAATCATTGAACGAGAATCCTTTGTACTAGAACATCTGCATATATTCTTCTTTAAATTGTATTTTCTATCAATATTGAAAACTTTTGAAGTGTAATCTTGTAAAGAGATATAAATATATATTTAAAAAAAGAAAGCAATTGTACTTGCGCCACCATTAAAAAGAAAGCAAGAAGATAATGAAATAATTAATTAATGAAATAAATAATGAGCCAAAAAAGAAAAGGAGGCGAACATCTGTGAATAAGGTCACTGGTTATGAACTGCATAAAACAGAAGCTTCGGTTGGGATTGTTAGCTGTTCTGCAGGCATCTCGGCTTTGTTATCTTGACCAATAAAGTCTGAGTTTTGGCATCTGGAAACTCCCGGACTGAGATGTCTTTTGAAAGAGAGAAGACTTTCTACAACAGAAGCTATAACACCTTTAATCAAATCTAACTTTTGCTTTTAAGTTTTTTTATTGTTGTTAGAACATCTAGATTCTTCATCACTTACGGCATATTATCATTAATTTTATCAATATTATATCTTGTAGCTTTAAAACTGTGCTGCTTTTCTTCTCTTGTGCTGCTTGCCTCAGATGTCTTTGTGTTTATTGACTTAAGATATATACATACTTAAACATATTTACTTGATTTTAGGCCTGTCATGATCATGATTAATTGTCATACAAATAATTGCGATTAACGATTTAATTCTGTCTTGTTCATGCTACTTAAAGTGTAAGCCAAAAATGTTATTTTTTTGGAATTGTACATAATACAATTAATAATAAAATAGGCCCCAAATGATTTACATTAATGCTGTGAAAATTAATATAATATAATATAAAATAGTTTGATCAAACCCGCAAACATTCTTTTTGTATGAAGGAAGACATTCTTCACAACAGTGTTTTTTTTTATATATATATATTCTTTGGCAAAATGTGATTGAAATTTAAACTGCACTATTATTGCGGTTATTTAAAATATTTGCGATTAGATCAAATAGTCACGATTAGATTATTAATCAATAATCACGATAGGCCTGCTTGATTTTTGTATTTGCTTCAAGTATTTGTTGATTCACATTTTATCCGTCTGTCTGCTGATTTTACTTTCATCAGTTTTCTTGTGTAATTATTTTTTGGAAACTTTCCGTAACAGAAATCTCATCATGCATGTGGGTGGAGATCTTATACAGACCTGACTCTTCTGGCTCGGCCTCTCATGGATATCGCAAAAATGGTTGAAAAGAGGGAGGGAACAGGTGATGTACAGGTACAAAAACCTGTAGAGTATTAAAATTGTTTTGCTATATAGTAACATATACCTTCCCCACTAACCTTCCATTTTCTCTCATAAGGTTCTGTGTGTGGATGAAATAATTTACAACAAGATGACATCATTGCCTGTCCCTGATGGTCTGTCTTTTATGTCTTATTGTGCCAACTCTCCTTCTTTCAACACTTGTGGGAAATACCTGCAATTTAAAAAAAAAACTATGTAATATAGTATATATAACTATATATAATAACTATATTATATTTTCAACCAAAGCCCTTTGAGTAAAATAGCAGCGATCACCTTTCTTTAGTGTGTAATATTTATCTGTTTATGTTGGATTATGTTGTTTGAAGTGTGTTGATACAGCAGTTTAAAGGGGTCATGACATATAAGCGATTTTTGTATTATTAAATCATCCTGCAAGTTTCATTATAAACAAAGCATTTAATCAGGCTCCAAAGATGGCTCGTTTGGATAATGTGGAATTTGTGACGTCACACAGGCAAATACTTTTGCTTATAACAGAGTCAGTGATTATAATGGGTTTTATTTGCTTTTGACGTGGCGGGACATTTGCATTAAAGTGTCAGCCATTACCAGTGGGCGGGGCCTATGATGCAAGGATGTATAACTATTTGTTGATGTCTTGCTTTGGAGGCAGCAAGACATCAACAAATAGTTATACATCCTTGCATCATAGGCCCCGCCCACTGGCATTCAGTCGCTTAATGGCTGACACTTTAATGCGAATGTCCCGCCACGTCAAAAGCAAATAAAACTCATTATAATCATGGACTCTGTCTACACATGATACAGTATACATTGCCCGTTAATGTTCTGACGTACTCCATGTGCTTGAGTCTGTCGACAACATGACAAATGGAAAGTAAATGGAAGTGTAAAGGAACAGTTCATTTGCTCATTTCTGTAGAGACTTCAGAAATATACTGGTGTCAGGAACAAGTGGATGGTTTTTTAATAGCGTCATGGATCGTGTCGGAGGATTATATGTTTGTTCGGAGCATTTGACTGCAGATTGTTTTGTAAATAAGGCACAGTGAAATGGAGAGTTCGCAAAGAAACTTTTGTTGACAGATAAAGCAGCGACTGTATTGAATCTGACAGCAGCTGCATCACACACCACAAGTAAACGATTTCATAATGCTTTGTCCGTAAATGACGTTTTCGAAACACTTACTCATGTGCAATAGTGAGTAGGCGTTGATACTGCTTCCTATGCAATGACGTTAGCCAATCATAACAGTAGCCATTTACTGACAAGCCAAACATGAGGGTTATATATATATATATATTAAAAAAAGCAATGCGTTTGTGTAAGAAAAATATTCATATTTAGCACGTTATAAAGTAAAATTACAAGCTTCCGCCAGACCACCTGCCGTATTCAACTTACGAAAAAAGCGTAAGTTGTTTCGTAAGTTGAATACGGAAAGGCGTAGGACGTAGCGTAAGCGTTTTGAACTGCAAGAGGTGTTACACTTTCTTCCTAAATTGAAAAAAAAAATCCATGTCATGACCCCTTTAATCAAGTTTACATTTATTAATTTATCAGATGCTTCTATACAGAGTGACTAACAAGTGAGAATGATACAAACAGAAATCACTGAATCCAATTTAGTTCAGCGTTGCAGTTTACAGTAGTTCACATCAGATTGGGCCGTTTTCACATTTTAATGTCACTTTAAATAAGTTGTTGTTTGACAGTTTAAGGAAAGAGAACTGCTTAGTGGACTCTAAACAGATATTTTTGACAAGTCTACCTATATTAACCCTCATCACACCCTCTTTTCTCAAATGTCTTAGCTTTTGCTCAGATGAAGAAGATTAAGAATCAGCGAAACTCTAATGCGCTTCATTCGCTTGTTCATAACAGCCCATCTGAAGGTATGCAGACTGCAATACGTTTAATCTGTCCCGATATACTGTAGTAAGCAGATGTTTGGTGTATTTTAATGCATCTATGTTTAGTGAAAGGTCATGAAACCAG
This sequence comes from Anabarilius grahami, assembly GCA_003731715.1. Classification (NCBI taxonomy): domain Eukaryota; kingdom Metazoa; phylum Chordata; class Actinopteri; order Cypriniformes; family Xenocyprididae; genus Anabarilius; species Anabarilius grahami. Next base: position 3,518,102 of record RJVU01028973.1, read on the forward strand.
CTTTCAAGAGCAGCAAGAGTCTGGCAACACAGACGGGACTGCACAATTTCCAACGTTACGATGTTCGCACCCAACACCGTGTGCATCTGCAACACCATTGAGGTCACCAAATGCATCACCCCCTAGAAGCGAAGGTCATCTCAAACCATTAACCAAATGCCAGGAGTCATCTACATTTCGGGGTCTTGTGGATTCTCCCGTTTCATCTAGAATACCTTGTCTAAAAAACTCCCCGGCTCCAGCCTTCGTCCAACACATAAATCAGGATCAACCTGTGATCCTAGACAGAAATCAGAGTCTACAAAGATATATGACGCCATCTGAAAACCAGTGTCTAACTGAAACAAGGTCAATCACTGTCGTAAGACCACCAAGACAGTGGAGCCCCATCAGAATTGCTTTCCAGAATGACACTGTGCATGCTGGTGAAGAAGATGGGAATAATGTCATCCATTCATTTGGAGTCTATGAATCGCGTCCACTGCACCTGGCCCAAACCACGCCATATGAAGCCCAGCTGCAAACTCCAGTGAACCACATGGTACCAGAGGTAACCCAGAGTCTAACAAGCAGGCATAGATTTTTCATAAATGAAAGCTCACCTGATAGCCTAGAGCCTGTCAGGGATGTGGAGATTACCAGTGTTATCAAGCTCATCAGAACACAGATGCTAAAAGGAGCATTGGAACCAGCTGCAACACACGATTCAAATCAATCCCATGATGAAGCTAATTCACAGGAACCAATCGACACCAACCGGGAAGCACTCGGTAGTGTACTTTTTTTAACTCTCTTTACAATGATTGATTGACGTTAGATGTGCACTTTATTCGGTACTTGCTATATTTAGATCTTTTGAAGAAATTAATACTTTTATGTATTGAAAGTCAAGACATTTATAATGTTATAAAACATTTGTTTCAAATAAATGCTGAGCTTCCTAATATTCTCCCACAAAAATATTAAAACTGTTTTCAACATTGATAATAATCAGAAATGTTTCTTGAGCAGCAAATCAGCATATTAGAATAATTTCTGAATGATCATGTGACAATGGTGGTTTGTGTTCACATAATATATGTGTATATTGTGTATATTTATTATGTATATATATGAATGCACACATATGTATATATTTAAGAATAAATATGTTATTTATAATATACATGTATATATATTTATATTAAATTTTTTATTTTGGATGCGATTAATCGCAATTAATCGTCTGACAGCACTAATTTTTATCTTTAAGAATGAAATTATATGGAGTGTGTAATAGCTACAATAATTGTGCAACCTAATTATCACATATACATTAATACAAACCGATTGTTGTTTCAAACTGCAAAAGTGCAATTATAAGCGTATATGTTGCACAACCATTAATACATTCTGTATAACGTGTCCAAATGTGATATTACTGTTCTGAGTTCTCTAGTTGAATATGATAAATATTGCACATAGTCTTATTGAGCATAGAATTTACAATATCAATGTATTCTTCTTGGTGTTTTTGATAAATCTGATTTATATTTACAGTGGAGGCTCAATCAGACAACTCTGAAGAAGAGAACAGTTTTCTGTTCTCACAAAACCCGATTGCCCAGTCCCCTCTTACTCAGACTCAATGCCCTTCTGATCAAGTTGAATCCATTGAGGGTTTTCTAGAAAACTACAAGGGTCGAAAGCCTCTTATCGGTGAGTGCATCCACATAGTGTGTGATCTCAGTACACCCCAACTGAAATTAAGAGTAAACTAAAACGAATTAACATACTTAAGGTAATTTAGCACAATAGTCACATATAAAACATGATGCACTGATTCAAATTCACTGCACCAAACTGTGTGTGAGCATGTTTGTCACAGGTCTACAAGCTGTTATCAAGTGCCAGAGTGTGGATGGGAATCCACCTCCATGCTGTTACCTGTGTCGGCTGTGCTCTATGAAGCTGAAGAAGACGAAAATATTCAGCCACCTGACTAGCTGTGACCACCAGCGAAACTACTTAGTAAGTGTTTACAGAGCTTCCTTTAACTTATGAATCTTAAAGGGGTCCTATAATGCATTTTTTTACACTTTAAACATTCTTTATTGTGTAATGTTGCTGTTTGAGCATGAAAAAGGTCTGCAAAGTTATAAAGTCACCCCAGCGGGAGTTATTCTCTATATCAGTGTCAATGTTTCTGAACTCCCTGAAACGCCTCCATTGTAGCCTTGAGTTTCTTCCAGGAATGAACGTCACAATATTCCTCATTAACATAATTCCTGCCCAAGGCATACACAAAATAAAGGGGTGGGGGACACTGTACCTTGAGCTTTTCAGAAGGAGGGGCTTCATAGGGACAGGAACTAAACAGAGCGTTACTGACAGACTGGGAAGAGAGGAGCTGCAACAATGTTAAAAATTTGAAAAATAAGTTGTTTTGTGAACATTGAAGCATGGAAATCTATTCTAGCAGAGCCCAAAAACAAAATCAAGACTTTAAAAAAGAGCGCATAATATGTCCTCTTTAATGTCTGGAAGCAACTAAATAAACTCCTTAATTGTATGTAAAATGACATGCACAAATATACATTTCTAGTCATTTCCTTTCTAGTTACAGGAGCTTAAACTTCCCAATAAGACTGTAAATCATTTTGTACACTCAGATTTGCACAAGTCACTAATAGCACTTTAAGTTATCAGCTTTAATTATTTTTTTAAATTGATCTCTAACTTATGCTTCATAGAAGCACCATGATTGTAGTTGCTGCTCATTGGAATATCTTCACGTTGGCAGAAAGTTCTCCACCCGCAGCTCCTGCCAAAAAAGCGTAAACACTTGAACACAAATGAGATGCTTGAGGATATTGCTATCCAGCTGGAGAAAGAGGATGGAAGAGGACAAATAAAGGTATTACCTATGTTCATGCTATAATCTAATGTGATTTTTAATAGACGTATTGGAATTAGATGTGATTGTACAGAGGTAATTTTGGTAGTTTCATCTTGTTCTGTAGGTGATGAGGTTGTCCGCTTGTCTCATAAGTGAGGCTCTGCACAAGGATTATCAATGGTGTAAGTACAGCAGACGAAAGCAAAATACATTATACTTTGTCAGTGAGAGCCAAAACTGTCTCATTTCTTTACCAAAAAGGTATGAAGATGTTGAACTGTGGAGATGATGTGGGGTGGAGATCAGATCTGCTGTCTTTCAAGGAAAGAACTGACAAAACCACAGGTGAGTGTGTGAAATACATAAAACATCAGCCTTATATATATATATATATATATACAGGTCCTTCTCAAAAAATTAGCATATTGTGATAAAGTTCATTATTTTCCATAATGTAATGAAAAAAATTTAACTTTCATATATTTTAGATTCATTGCACACCAACTGAAATATTTCAGGTCTTTTATTGTTTTAATACTGATGATTTTGGCATACAGCTCATGAAAACCCAAAATTCCTATCTCAAAAAATTAGCATATTTCATCCGACCAATAAAAGAAAAGTGTTTTTAATACAAAAAAAGTCAACCTTCAAATAATTATGTTCAGTTATGCACTCAATACTTGGTCGGGAATCCTTTTGCAGAAATGACTGCTTCAATGCGGCGTGGCATGGAGGCAATCAGCCTGTGGCACTGCTGAGGTGTTATGGAGGCCCAGGATGCTTCGATAGCGGCCTTAAGCTCATCCAGAGTGTTGGGTCTTGCGTCTCTCAACTTTCTCTTCACAATATCCCACAGATTCTCTATGGGGTTCAGGTCAGGAGAGTTGGCAGGCCAATTGAGCACAGTAATACCATGGTCAGTAAACCATTTACCAGTGGTTTTGGCACTGTGAGCAGGTGCCAGGTCGTGCTGAAAAACGAAATCTTCATCTCCATAAAGCTTTTCAGCAGATGGAAGCATGAAGTGCTCCAAAATCTCCTGATAGCTAGCTGCATTGACCCTGCCCTTGATAAAACACAGTGGACCAACACCAGCAGCTGACATGGCACCCCAGACCATCACTGACTGTGGGAACTTGACACTGGACTTCAGGCATTTTGGCATTTCCTTCTCCCCAGTCTTCCTCCAGACTCTGGCACCTTGATTTCCGAATGACTTTGGACCACTGAGCAACAGTCCAGTGCTGCTTCTCTGTAGCCCAGGTCAGGCGCTTCTGCCGCTGTTTCTGGTTCAAAAGTGGCTTGACCTGGGGAATGCGGCACCTGTAGCCCATTTCCTGCACACGCCTGTGCACGGTGGCTCTGGATGTTTCTACTCCAGACTCAGTCCACTGCTTCCGCAGGTCCCCCAAGGTCTGGAATCGGTCCTTCTCCACAATCTTCCTCAGGGTCCGGTCACCTCTTCTCGTTGTGCAGCGTTTTTTGCCACACTTTTTCCTTCCCACAGACTTCCCACTGAGGTGCCTTGATACAGCACTCTGGGAACAGCCTATTCGTTCAGAAATTTCTTTCTGTGTCTTACCCTCTCGCTTGAGGGTGTCAATGATGGCCTTCTGGACAGCAGTCAGGTCGGCAGTCTTACCCATGATTGCGGTTTTGAGTAATGAACCAGGCTGGGAGTTTTTAAAAGCCTCAGGAATCTTTTGCAGGTGTTTAGAGTTAATTAGTTGATTCAGATGATTAGGTTAATAGCTCGTTTAGAGAACCTTTTCATGATATGCTAATTTTTTGAGATAGGAATTTTGGGTTTTCATGAGCTGTATGCCAAAATCATCAGTATTAAAACAATAAAAGACCTGAAATATTTCAGTTGGTGTGCAATGAATCTAAAATATATGAAAGTTTAATTTTTATCATTACATTATGGAAAATAATGAACTTTATCACAATATGCTAATTTTTTGAGAAGGACCTGTATATACACACATATACATGCATACATACATACATACATATATATGTGTGTGTGTGTGTGTTTCTTGAGTAAAGAAAATGCCGTACTTATTCAAACAACCAGTTCTTTATTCTTCATTGGACTGCAAACAAGCAGAGACGCTCCAAAATGTGTGCAGCACTTCATTCACAATAGAGGTGGGTGGAGTTATTAGGTTTGACTGACAGTTTGAGGATTCAATGGAGTTACAAGGTTTAGTCATAAGCTCTGTTTAAGACTTTTCATTGGTTAAAAATTTGCAAAATCCACAGACGGACGTAAAGGGTGACCAATATGATTTATGACCAAAAAATGAAAAAGACGAAATATGGAGATACAAGGTTTCCGCCCATCAGCATCTTGAGAATGTATTTTTAGAGAATATACTCTATCTTAAATTCAGTCTAAATCCTTTTTTTTTCTTGACGTAAGCATAAATCTAACAACATTTAGTGAGGTTTATGCTTAAAACATGAAATACACTATTTGCAATTCAAGAATTATTCTAAAATAGAGGAATAAAATAGAAAACATGCTACCTTTTCGTGAACAAGAAAAATCTTTTTTTTTCTTCTTCTTCTTTTTTTTTTTTTAAACGAGAGGTGCTTATTTATAGGTAGGGGTGGTCACCAATCATCACCAACACAATAAAGAAAAATATTCCTTAAACATAAATAAATATATAAATATTGCACACAACTGGATAAGTGCCTTTTTTATGTATTATTGCTCCTGAAGTAAATGCATTTTTTTTCAAGCATGTTTTGATATTCATACTGGAAAACAGAACAAAGAAAATGATTGATATTCTCCTATTTCTAAAGGTCCCAGTCAGACTCTAAAACGCCCAGCTGAGTCTCTGCTGGCTCCTTCTGAGAAATCTCCTATTAAAGCTCCTGATGGAACTCCAACCCGTCAGATGCCCAAAAAAATCAAGAAGGACCATCCTAAGCAAGTCATGAGCATTAACAAAATAAAGAACCCTGTGTTTAAGGTAAGCCTGTCACTGCAGGAGGGACCCGTCGTCATTGAGAGAACTTCTCTACGAGACACAGTCACCGTGGCGCCCGAGATCGAAGGCCAAAGCCATACGTCCACATGCACTGATGATGAAACGACTAACACACATCCTGAGGTTCAAGCGTGCAATCACGGATTCCCACCCACAGTACACTGTGAGAGTACACAGCAGTATCCTGGCGGAGATGTGCTCGCTCAGACGGACATTCCCACACTGACCTATACACACACAGAGGTGGACTCAGACATGGACAGTCGTATGTTCATGAATCCTGCTCAGTATGCATACTCAGGGCAGTTTGACCAACCTCAAGTCATCCAAAGGGTCGAGCCTTCTCTCAGACCTAAGGACTGTGGTTCGGTGGACGAGGTGGTCGCTGTCACGTATGCTGAATGGCCGGAGCAGGACTGGTCCTTCTATAACAACGAATGGATTGCAATGAGGCAAAACCAGGATGGAAGTGATCATCATCATCCTCAGTGTGGAGGTTACATGCAGTACTGGTGAGAATGAGTCTTCCAGCGCTTAAAAAAATGCAAGAAATAGTTTGAACATCTTTTTGTAAAGATGCAGATCATTTTGCAACAGAATTTGTGCAGTTGGTAAAAAAATGGGACTGATTCATCACTGAAATATTAAGCTGTATTTAGACATCTCAAAAAACTTGAAAGGGCTTCTACTTCATACATATCACTTGTGCTTCTTTATTGAATTCAGATTAATCCATTGAATTTGTCTTTTGACAATGTGAAAACCTATGCTTATATATATATATAT